>OX104116.1:57874262-58018756 GCA_944474755.1 Limnoperna fortunei
ATATAGCGGATTTGGCCGAGGGGTCTAGACCGCTGGACATAGTGCAGGCGAATTGGTGCCACAGTGTCACAACGGTGTGAGTTCGAATCCCGCTGAGGGAAAGCAAAAATTTGACAGTGTTAAAAATCTAATTCAAACAGTGTTGGGCTTAATTTGTAGACGTATATATAAATATTTGATATTAACCCTGTATTTCTGATGTTTCAGAAATCCGCTGGATAGATATATTATATGGTTGTCACAATACTTAGACGTTTGTATATAATTTACTTACTGTGACTGCATGACAAGTAACTTTGTCATTCTATATAATATATACAAAAATGCTGAATTAGATTACTGTCAGATTAATATGTATTGGTTACGATAATTCCATCGTCACACGCTAGTACACATGTACTATGTCTATGTCTAAGATTCACCCCGGTTAATGAAGCTATATTTTATATATAGCGGATTTGGCCGAGGGGTCTAGACCGCTGGACATAGTGCAGGCGAATTGGTGCCACAGTGTCACAACGGTGTGAGTTCGAATCCCGCTGAGGGAAAGCAAAAATTTGACAGTGTTAAAAATCTAATTCAAACAGTGTTGGGCTTAATTTGTAGACGTATATATAAATATTTGATATTAACCCTGTATTTCTGATGTTTCAGAAATCCGCTGGATAGATATATTATATGGTTGTCACAATACTTAGACGTTTGTATATAATTTACTTACTGTGACTGCATGACAAGTAACTTTGTCATCCTATATAATATATACAAAAATGCTGAATTAGATTACTGTCAGATTAATATGTATTGGTTACGATAATTCCATCGTCACACGCTAGTACACATGTACTATGTCTATGTCTAAGATTCACCCCGGTTAATGAAGCTATATTTTATATATAGCGGATTTGGCCGAGGGGTCTAGACCGCTGGACATAGTGCAGGCGAATTGGTGCCACAGTGTCACAACGGTGTGAGTTCGAATCCCGCTGAGGGAAAGCAAAAATTTGACAGTGTTAAAAATCTAATTCAAACAGTGTTGGGCTTAATTTGTAGACGTATATATAAATATTTGATATTAACCCTGTATTTCTGATGTTTCAGAAATCCGCTGGATAGATATATTATATGGTTGTCACAATACTTAGACGTTTGTATATAATTTACTTACTGTGACTGCATGACAAGTAACTTTGTCATCCTATATAATATATACAAAAATGCTGAATTAGATTACTGTCAGATTAATATGTATTGGTTACGATAATTCCATCGTCACACGCTAGTACACATGTACTATGTCTATGTCTAAGATTCACCCCGGTTAATGAAGCTATATTTTATATATAGCGGATTTGGCCGAGGGGTCTAGACCGCTGGACATAGTGCAGGCGAATTGGTGCCACAGTGTCACAACGGTGTGAGTTCGAATCCCGCTGAGGGAAAGCAAAAATTTGACAGTGTTAAAAATCTAATTCAAACAGTGTTGGGCTTAATTTGTAGACGTATATATAAATATTTGATATTAACCCTGTATTTCTGATGTTTCAGAAATCCGCTGGATAGATATATTATAAGGTTGTCACAATACTTAGACGTTTGTATATAATTTACTTACTGTGACTGCATGACAAGTAACTTTGTCATCCTATATAATATATACAAAAATGCTGAATTAGATTACTGTCAGATTAATATGTATTGGTTACGATAATTCCATCGTCACACGCTAGTACACATGTACTATGTCTATGTCTAAGATTCACCCCGGTTAATGAAGCTATATTTTATATATAGCGGATTTGGCCGAGGGGTCTAGACCGCTGGACATAGTGCAGGCGAATTGGTGCCACAGTGTCACAACGGTGTGAGTTCGAATCCCGCTGAGGGAAAGCAAAAATTTGACAGTGTTAAAAATCTAATTCAAACAGTGTTTGGCTTAATTTGTAGACGTATATATAAATATTTGATATTAACCCTGTATTTCTGATGTTTCAGAAATCCGCTGGATAGATATATTATATGGTTGTCACAATACTTAGACGTTTGTATATAATTTACTTACTGTGACTGCATGACAAGTAACTTTGTCATCCTATATAATATATACAAAAATGCTGAATTAGATTACTGTCAGATTAATATGTATTGGTTACGATAATTCCATCGTCACACGCTAGTACACATGTACTATGTCTATGTCTAAGATTCACCCCGGTTAATGAAGCTATATTTTATATATAGCGGATTTGGCCGAGGGGTCTAGACCGCTGGACATAGTGCAGGCGAATTGGTGCCACAGTGTCACAACGGTGTGAGTTCGAATCCCGCTGAGGGAAAGCAAAAATTTGACAGTGTTAAAAATCTAATTCAAACAGTGTTGGGCTTAATTTGTAGACGTATATATATATATATATATATATATATATATATATACAAACGTCTAAGTATTGTGACAACCATATAATATATCTATCCAGCGGATTTCTGAAACATCAGAAATACAGGGTTAATATCAAATATTTATATATATATATATATATATATATATATATATATATATATATATCCTTTGGACAAAGCATGTGAAAGGTGTGAAACATTTACAGTATTTATTTTACGGAAAAACCTTGTGAAACCCCCGGCCTTTAAAAATTGGCACATGTAGGAAATCTGGCAATCCTGTTAGATCATTTGCAAGACAATATCAGAATGATCAACAAACAATAAAACCTGAGGGAGAATGTCAAAATCTGTATTGCGAGGAAGAACATACTATTTTGATTTCTATTTTATACAGGTGGTGCGTAGAACTTTTCTTCTGATATGAGTAAAGTCAAAGATGTCTTACAGGAAGATACTGTGTGGAACCAATCAATATCAAAATTATAATACAAATAATTCTAATATGATTTGCATATTTATAAATGCGTTTTCTTAATTGGTCGAGATTACTTTTTAGATAAATGACGCTGACCGAACTATATTTATATATATACAGGATATTCTTTTCGATTACATTGGTTCATACCATATAGTTAATGTACACGAATTATCGTAAACACCAATACAAAGAGCAAAATTCACGCTTAAAACTTAAAATTGTCCTAATATATTCATTACAGAAAATGCTCATATATTAAAATCAAGTTGAACTTGGATATTTCGATTTAAATAATACTTTCTTCTGAGATTAGATTGGCCCTACTAGGTGTCTCGACCATGATATATTCTGTCTTCAGGAAACACACTGTGATCTTGAGAACTGTTTAGAACTTTAAAACTTAGATTTCAGATGTTAATATCTGAAGATTTGCTCTCTTCAGTTGTCTATTTTAAAGTTAACAACTTATTAGCTGTTTTTCTGATCATTGTCAAATTAATTCTTTGATCAAATACTATCAAACCACTGAAAAGAAACTTTCTTTAGGGGTGGACATGCCAGAAAAGTTTATCTGGGATGACACTCCACAACTTATTAACTGATGTTTCTGATCTTTCCGATCATTGTTAAATGTATTCTTTGATCAAATGTTGTCAAACCACTGAAAAGAAACTTTTTAGAGGTGTACATGCCAGAAAAATTTATTTGGGATGAACACACCACATTAAAATTTCAAACTGAATTAATTTCGGATGTTTCACTATCTTTGATAGATAGTTTTATTAATAAATATATGACTCTGACAGCATTAACAATGCTGTTGAAGACCTTAACAATATATACATCTCTGCAGCAAAAAAAAATACTTAAGAAAAAATAATACAGCTCTAATTAAAAACATAAAAAGAAAAAAATAAACCCTGGTATGATAGTGATTTAAAATACTTAAAAAGATCTTGATCACAAGTCAGCTTTATTAGAAAAATATAACAAAGATCCAATTGTTCGGGGGTCCTTTTTTATAAGTCTTAAAAACTGTAGAAAAATTAGAATGGCAAAAAAAAAAAATAAGAAAATATAAGAAAACCCTTATTGAGCAATTAGAAGCATTATATGAGAAAATCCTAAAACATATTGGGCACTTTTATATCAACTAAAGAATGAAAAAAGTAATTCAAACAAAGAAGAGTCAAGCATTAATGTAGATGATTGGTTTGTATACTTTAAAACAGTTTATACTGATACGTTCAGAACCAGGATAAATTGATCTTCGAAAAAATGACAACATTAGAAAAGGATAACTTTTAAAATTAATAAGACTATAAAATTAAAGATTCTGAAATTACCAAAGATAAAAAAACTTAAAAATTCAAAGGCAACAGTTTTCTCTCAATTTCTAATTTAAATGAAATGATTAAAAGTAGCCAAACTTACATACAGCCTTAAAAAGCTATTTAAGCTTGTTCTTTCTCATGGCGTGTACCCCAAGTCATGGAGTATAAGGTTCATTATGCCTTTACATAAATTTGGATCTATACTAGACCCATCAAACTACAACGGAATAGCAATTGGAAATAATATAGGAAAAGTTTTGAATAAAATTTTAAATAATACACTGACAAAATTTATAAAAGACAGAAATATCATCAAAAAGAACAAATTTGATTCGTTGAAGGGTGTCGTACCAGTGATCATATGCTTGTTTTACAAACATTGATAAAAAAGTATGTAAAAGAAAATAAAAAGCCAATATATGCATGTTTTGTCGATTTTAAGAAGGCGTTTGACTCTGCGCCTCATCCTCATTTTTATACAAACTAAAATCATAAGGAGTGGGATCAAATTTCTACAATATCATTAAAAGTATGTATGAAAAATATCAATCCGGTGTTAAAGTAGACTCTGTAATGTCAGATTTCTTTGACTGTGGAATAGGTGTACGGCAAAGGGATAACCTAAGCCACACCTTATTTAACATTTATATGAATGATCTTACAGACTATTTAAATGATTCATGTGACGTAATACTTTTAAATTTAAATAAATTAAATGCATTAATGTATGAAGATGATGTGGTATTACTGTCATCTACAGAAAAGGGTTTACAAAACTGTGTTGACCTTTTAAATTTGTTCTCCAATGATTGGAAAATGAGCATCAACATAAAAAACAAAAGTAATCTGATATGATATTCAACAAAACTGGCCGTAAGAGCAGTGTAAAAATAAGATAAAATGATGAATTTTAAGATCTATTATATTATTATAAGAATTTAAACCGCTGTTACAGAAAAAAATGTATTAATATTTGGAAAGAGAACCTTTACAATGATGAAAGAACATTAAACGGGGGAAAGGGGGAATTAACTTAGAACATATAGACTTTTAAAATCTTAATTTGAAATTGAAAAATATCTTTTTGTTGGAAAGAAATCACAACGCCAAATATTACCAAAATTAAGAACAAGTGATCATTCCCTAGTATACAGGATAAGAAGATATAGACCGTGTATGTAACTTTTGTAATTCAAATCACGTAGAAGATGAATTACACTTTGTTTACTATATAGAGTTATATATAGAGTTGGATATAGATTTCTCAACCCTATATCGAACTGTATCTATATAAGAATTTTGAAAGTCTTTCTGACAAAAATAAATTTATTTGGCTCATGTCAGCCAAGATGATGATTTAATTAAATTATTATTTAAAGTAACCTCAACCTTTTTTAATATTAGAAACCAAATACTAAATGAATAACTATAGGATCATAATGTATTTCCCCAAGAATTATGGGTTCTAACTGATGGCTTTTTTTATTTCATTTAGTTTACTTTATTTAATTTACTCTTTTGTTTTTATTATTATTTGCATTTCTGGTATAAAACAAATCAAACAAATGTTTAAAGTTTACTTATTTTTCCTGCCTTATTTCATTGTACATATTTATATTTTTATATCTTAATGATGATTTATATGCTCTGTATAGTTTGCAGTGATTTGCAAATAAAATAAAGCGTCTCTGTATACAGTTCTTTAATGTTTTACACAGATCAAAAGTGGCAAAATAAATATAGTTACCCGTAATTATAATTTCACTGAGTTCCATAACAAAACACATTACTTTTTAAACCCCTTTAACTGTGTTTCTTTCTTAAATTGAAACTTTTGACCCGGAAAATATCCATTTGAAACTACTTACATGAATGACAAGTTACCATATGTGAAAAATGTTATTGCTTTATACAAGACAACCAACCTATGAAAATAGACATTTTAAAAACGCACAATTTGTAAAATCAGCTGTTTAAAATGTAATAAAATGTAATAAATCTATATTAAGTTTATAATCAGATTGCATATCATTTTAGGAATACTTCAAATTTCTAAACAAATTATACGATATAATACGGTTTGGTCTGTTTACGCCAGCTATTATAAATGGTGTAAACAGACCCAAACCATATTATATCGTATAATTTGTTCAGAAATGTGAAATATTCCTTATAATCTAATTTTAACTATTAATCTTATCAATTTTTGTGGTAAAAGCGTCGATGCCGTCGTGGAACTATTTGAATTTTAACGGCGTTAGAATAAGTCATAGGTCACGCAAGTTGTTTCTTATAATATGGTTTGCCCGATTTGAATTGACCAATTAGATTTCAGCTTACAAAGCAAATTAAATTATTGTCTTATAAACATATACAATTTAATTTGCTTTGTAAGCTGAAATCTGATTGATCAATTGTCATATTATGAAAAAAAATAAAGAAATGATTCGTGTCAACAAGACCCACCCTTTACAGTAAAGTAAAAAAAGAAGGAAAAAACTGAAAAAAGTGGGAAACGTTTGCATTAAACTGAAACATATATTTTAAAGACAAACACTCTGTATACAGTCAAGAAAATTGGCTGTTTTAATTACTAAATATGTAACCGTTATTTCATCCTCATTCCAGAAAATTGAAGCCAAACTATGTATTTTGTGTCATCTATATTTCAGCGGACAAACAGTTTCCAAAAATAAAAAAAACAAACAAAACCGTTTTCAGTAGATCACCTTACAAATGTCAGTTGTTCAGAAAAATAGGGAAAAAAACATGTGCGTTATGGTGCTTTATTTCTTAATTCATTAAAATTTTATTTTCATGCATTTTTACTTTTTATATACATTTACAGGTTACGTAAAATTATCATTTCGCCTTTGCGTTTCGACCTATCAATTCTAATTATGCATTCCTATATTTAAGTCGCCCAAAACGAAGTTTGGCGACTTATCGTTTTTGCACCGTTTCTTCTTCTTATTATTATTATTATTAAGTCGCCCAAAACAAGTTTTGGGAGACTTATTGTTTTTGCACCGTTTCTTATTTAGTCGCACAAAACAAGTTTTGGGAGACTTATTGTTTTTGCACCGTTTCTTATTATTATTATTAAGTCGCCCAAAACAAGTTTTGGGAGACTTATTGTTTTTGCACCGTTTCTTATTATTATTATTAAGTCGCCGACCACGAAGTGTCGGGCGACTTATTGTTTTTACTCCGTTTCTTATTATTATTATTAAGTCGCCGACCACGAAGTGTCGGGCGACTTATTGTTTTTACTCCGTTTCTTATTATTATTATTTTCATATTTCTTATGTTTTCCCCTCGCAATGTTGTCCGCTCGTTTTCTCGCTCATCTTTTAACCGATCGAAATGAAACTTTGGGAACATGTTAAGGGTGACCTGAAGTTGTGCAATCCACTTTTTAAATTTTCAAAATGGCCGCCATTTTCAAAATGGCCGCCGTTGAAAAAAATGACGGCCGTTGTCAGATCTCAGTAATTGCCAAAGCAATTTCAATGAAAATTGGTATACTGGTACAGCTAACTATCCCGAGCATTTTTGCAAAAAAAAAATTTGACGCGGCCGACATTTCAAAATGGCCGCCATCCGAACACCACCCCTCTAAAAATGTAAAAATTTAAACGTCATCCGATTTAGACGAAATTTGGTATACAGGTAGCTTATGATACCCTAAGTGTGCCACTATTTAAAAATGTTTTGTCCGACTTCCGGTTTCAAAATGGCGGCCGTTTTAAAGTTTTACAAAATGGCGGCCGTTGTCAGATCTCAGTTATGGCCAGAGCAATTTCAATGAAAATTGGTATACTGATACAGCTAACTATCCTGAGCATTTTTGCAAAAAAAATTTTTTGTCCGACTTCCGGTTTCAAAATGGCGGCCGTTTTAAAGTTTGCTCGTTTTCTCGCTCATCTTTTAACCGATCGAAATGAAACTTGGCCAACTGAAAGCTCATGTTATGAAGTTGTGCTCTTGACTTTTAGTTCCTTCTACTCGGTCAAAAGTGCGGAACGGGAGGCGACTTCAACGTTTCGGGAAACGTAAATTTTAATTATTATTATTTTCATATTTCTTATGTTTTCCTTTTTCCCCTCGCAATGTTGTCCGCTCGTTTTCTCGCTCATCTTTTAACCGATCGCAATGAAACTTGGCCAACTGAAAGCTCATGTTATGAAGTTGTGCTCTTGACTTTCAAAAGTGCGGAACCGGAGGCGACTTCAACGTTTCGTGAAACGTAAATTTTAATTATTATTATTATTATTCTTTTCCACACATTTTTCTTAATCGTGAACTTGTCCGACACATTTTTTGAAAACGCTTTGACCAATCAAGATAAAACCTGCTGAGGTGGGTGGAGGATCACTCAGAGGTGTGCCATCCACTTTTGAAATTTTCAACTCAGAGGTGTGCCATCCACTTTTGAAATTTTCAAAATGGCCGCCTTTAAAGATTTTTGGCCCCCTCTCAGATCTCGGAGATGGCTGGATGGATTTTAATGAAAATTAGTACACTGGTAGAGTTAACCATCCTGAGCAGTGTGGCGAAAAAAATTTGATGCGAACGCCGCCATTTTAAAATGGCCGCCGTTTAACCACACCCGCCCCCAAAAACATCAACTTTGTCCGATTTCAACGAAATTTGATTTCTAGACGTATTTTGATGTACTGAACCTGCTGAGGTGGGTGGAGGGTCACTCAGAGGTGTGCCATCCACTTTTGAAATTTTCAAAATGGCCGCTCTTTTCAAAATGGCCTCCGTTAAAGATTTTTGGCCCCCTCTCAGATCTCGGAGATGGGTGGATGGATTTTAATGAAAATTGGTACACTGGTAGAGTTAACCATCCTGAGCATTGTGGCGAAAACAAATTTGATGCGAAAGCCGCCATTTTAAAATGGCCGCCGTTTTACCACACCCGCCCCCCGAAAACGTCAACTTTGTCCGATTTCAACGAAATTTGATTTCTAGACGTATTTTGATATACAGCTGTACTGATTTGCATGGAATACTATCCATGGGGATTTGGGCGACTTCTGTGTTGGCATCCCAACACAATCCGGTTTAATTATTATTATTATTAAGTCACCCAAAACAAGTTTTGGGAGACTTATTGTTTTTGCACCGTTTCTTATTATTATTAAGTCGCCCAAAACAAGTTTTGGGAGACTTATTGTTTTTGCACCGTTTCTTCTTCTTCTTCTTATTAAATCCCCGACCACGAAGTGTCGGGGATTTATTGTTTTTGCACCGTTTCTTCTTATTATTATTCTTCTTCTTCTTCTTCTTCTTCTTCTTCTTCTTCTTGAAGGGATAGGACGTGTTTTTCGGAGCTCCGCTCAAATCATTTATTTAGTGGTTATTTTGTATTGTGGTTCGCAAATATTTGTATTGTTGTGTTTGGAAGAAGAAGTTCTTTCATTTTGTGGGGTGTATTTCGTATTTTCATCTCGGATTGCCGAGATTTTTGTTGGATTTAATTTTTGTTTATTGGTTTGATATTGTTCAAAGATGGCGTCGCCTTCATTTTCTAGTGTAGTAGTTAATGGTAAAACTACTCAGTTGTCGTTGAATGTTGCCTCGAGCAATACTGTGTTAAATGATAAGGACAATAGGGACCTTAATTTAATTAAACGAACAATGCCGTCCAAGGTAGGTGTTAAATCCTTGCCCCAGGCTAATGGTGATAAAGTTTTAAAGTCGCAATTACACAGCGAAAGTTCACGAGATTTGCCGAATAATAATAATGTCCCGTCTGACAGAGAAAGTTCAAGATCGAAAAATAACGATGAGATGCCGTCATTTGGACATAAGCCTTTTGGCTTTGTCTCAAGGAAACACGGTGTGAAACTAAAAAACATACCGTCTGTCTCAATCGAGCAATATGTTGTTGCTATTGCCGATATTGTCAAACCAGAAAATATAGTGGCTGCCTCTCGTATGAGGTCTGGGGTTGTAGTTTTTTTATCAAATCTCGATGATGTTGAAGAATTGTGTTCTAATGGCTTAAGTATTGGGGACGAGTTTGTTGACGTTCAGTGTTTGGTGAAAATCCCAAAGAAAGTTACTTTGTCTAATTGTCCCCCATTTATTCCAAACGATTTACTCGAGGATGAGTTGATGCGTTATGGACGCATAATTTCTGATATAAAACCCATTGCACTGGGTATTAAAATCCCAGCACTAAAACATGTCAAGTCTTTTAGACGACAAGTGTCCCTTATTCTTCACCCCAATGTTACATTACCTGAGTCCTTTGATATGTATTATCAAAGGCAAAGTTACAGAATATTTGTGAATGACGATGTTGTCTGCTTTAAGTGCAAACAGACTGGTCATATTCAAAATCGATGTCCACAAAATCGACCGGCAACCGATAATAAAAATTCAGTTGAAAATACAGATGTCCCGTTTACCGCTGAAATGGTACCAACAACTGCGACGGGAGAACAGTCTATTGATACAGACACTGGCATTGGCGCCACTGGCAATCAAAGTATTACTTCCAACGCCGTAGCTAATGTTACGAGTCGGGACAAATCTAAAGAACCTTGTGGTTCTACTGTCATTGTGGATGTCCATTCTCAACCTGTACAAGTGCAGACCGATCTATTGCCAACAAAGTCTGCACTTAAACGTAAAGCCGAAAACAATGATTCTGCTATTAGCGTGAAAACCCCCACAACTGAAGCTGTATCTGCTCCAGATTCTATTAGTATATGGGATTTACCCCCTTCATCCCAAATTTTACATAACACCAATGAGGAAGAGGATGTAGACATAGAATCTATATCCTCTGAATTATCAGAACAAAATATGTCGCAAATCTTAGTTGATACTGAGCAAAAGCTATCAATTGAGGAGCTCGATCGATTACTCGCTGAGCTCAAAAGCAACAAAAAACCCGTGGAAAAATGTTTAGAATATACATCAAACTTACGACAACTTTGTCAAGATTTTATAGACCTTCGTAGAAACCCTGAATCATCATCCCAGTTAAAGGCGCGTCTTAATAAGTTAATTAAGAAATTAAAGGCATATGTTAAAACTCATGCTTAGACGACAAATATACCAAAATCAATATGTATTGTCCACTTAATTATACATTTTTGTTCTGTATTTTCATTACAATTGTAATGTTCGGTTTTTCGTTAGTTTCCCTGAACACTCAAGGTTGTCGTGACTCTTTTAAAAGATATTTTATATTAGATTCTTTGAAATCTAAATTAAATGCAGACATAGTTTTTCTTCAAGATACTCATACCATTCCTTCTGATGAAGGTATATGGAAAATGATATGGAGAGGAGAAATAGTGTTCTCTCATCTCTCAACTATTTCTGCTGGATTAGCGATATGTTTTTCAAATAATTTAGAATATACTATTCTAGATTATAAAGTTATATTACCTGGTCGCATTTTACATGCCACCATCAAATTAAAGGAGGAAACTGTTTATTTGTTGAATATCTATTCCCCCACCTGTCCCAAAGAAAAACTAGACTTTTTGAAATATTTAAAACACCATTTGAATCAACTTGATTCTTCCATTCCAATATTTCTTGGAGGTGATTTTAATTGTACTATTAATCCTTCCCTAGATCGGACAGGAGATACTGAACCCCACCCCCATTCTTGTAATGAATTTAAATCTATTGTTAAACGTTTCAAATTTATTGATACGTTTCGCAATATTCATCCGTACGATAAAATATATTCCTGGTCGAGAAATGATGGTGTCGCCGCAAGACTCGATCGAATTTATATATCTAAACATTATAGTCAGTTTATTCGATCTTCAGAAATAAAACAATGTTCATATTCTGATCATGATTACGTTCGTATTTATTGTAAAGAAATACCAAGTAAACATAAGAGTGCTTACTGGTGTTTAAATACATCTCTTTTAGATGATAAATTGTATGTTGATATGGTAAATAGTTTTTGGCTTTCCTGGCGATTACAGAAATCTGAGTTTAAGTGTATTCAAGATTGGTGGGATCGTGGGAAATACAAAATAAAGGAAATTTCGCAAGAATTTTCTATTAAAAAGAATTATGATTTTAAACGTAAATTTGATAGTTTGCAATCCGATATTCAGTTATTAAAATCAAATATTGCAACAAACCCTGATCTTAATGTCATTTTAATTGAGAAGCAACATCGGTTGTCTGAACTTGAACGAATACAGGCCCGTGGTGCTTGGGTTCGTTCAAGATTCAAATATGTTAATGATTCAGATAAACCTACAAAATATTTCTTTGACCTTGAAAAGAAACGTGGTACAAAAAAATTATTATCCCATTTAACCTTGCCTGATGGCAGTATAACTGATTCAGATCAGGAAATAAAAACCCTTGCCCGGATTTTTTACTCCGATTTGTATAGCCCCGATCCTGTTGATGAAAGTTGTCAAAATGAAATTTTGAAAGATCTTCCCACAATAAGTGAAATCCAAAAACAAACATTAGATAGTGTTATAAGTTATGATGAATTGTCATCTGCCGTTTTAAAAATGAATAATAATAAGTCCCCTGGTATTGATGGGCTGCCTAGTGAATTTTACAAAACCTTTTGGAACATCGTTGGGAGAGATATGCACGAAGTTTTTGTTTCTTCTATTGAAGAAAACAGACTTCCACTTTCGTGCAGAAGAGCCGTTCTGACGATGATTCCAAAGAAACGTGACAGTAGTTTGTTGAAAAACTGGAGACCTGTGTCTCTTCTCTGTTGTGATTATAAAATATTAACGAGAGCTTTCTCGCTAAGACTTCGTACTGTTCTACCCGATATATTACATATCGATCAAAGTTATTGTGTTCCCGGTCGTCATATCAGTGACAATATTCGTTTTATTTCTGATGCTACTTGTTATGCTAATCAGGAAAATATCCCCCTTGCTATTGTTTCCCTTGATCAAGAGAAGGCTTTTGATCGTGTTCATCATGGTTATTTGATGAAGACATTAGAAGCATTCGGTTTTGGAGATTATTTTATAACATGTATAAAGACTATTTATACTGATGTACATAGTCTACTTAAAATTAATAACTCGTTATCGTCCCCGTTTCATTTTAAAAGAGGTATACGACAAGGATGTTCCTTGTCTGGTCAATTATATGCCATTTGCCTTAAACCTCTTTTACACAAACTAAGGTCAAAAGACGGCTTATCAGGCATTGAACTACCATTATCAGATGGTAAGAAAAGTTGTTTATCTGCATATGCAGATGATTTGGATACTTTATTAACGCAAGACTCTGATTTTGATAGGTTGTCTTTCTGGTTAGATATATACCAGAAAGCATCCAATTCAAAAATTAATTTACAAAAGTCCGAAGGTTTGTGGGTGGGAAGTTGGAAAAATAGAAATGATTGTCCACTTGGTCTCAAGTGGAATAATAAAGGTTTAAAAGTTTTGGGTACTTTTGTTGGAAACAATAGGGATTTTTATAAACAAAATTGGGAAGGGATGGAGGAGGATATTACTGCCAAACTTGACAGGTGGAAGCCTTTTGCCCGTGGTTTGTCACTCAGAGGACGAACGCTTGTTATAAATTTACTTTCCGCGTCAAAATTGTGGCATCGATTAAATTCAGTGGTCGTACCTGATGAAATTATTAGTGCCATTCAAAACAAATTTGTAGATTTTTTATGGCAAGGAAAACATTGGGTTTCGAAAGAAATGTTATATCTTCCTGTATGTACTGGAGGACAGGGTTTAATTCATATCCTATCTAGAATTCGTGATTTTCGAATTCAGTTTATGTACAGATTTTTGACATTAATGAATGGTGAAGATGTTCATCCATGTTACTATTTTTGTAAATATTTTTTGTCTACTGTTTCTAAGTTGAATTATGATGTTCAGTTGTTATTACTTGATGGGGATTTTCAATACACTAACATTCCAAGCTTTTATCAAGATTTAATTAAAGCCTGGAAGACTTTTGAATCGTCTAGAATTAAAATAGATGATACCTCAGTGGCTGACATTTTAGAACAACATTTGTTCTTTAATCCTTCATTAATTAACCCCAAAACAGATGAACCTTTTTATTTTGAAAATTTTGTAATTGCCGGTATAACCAAAGTTAAAGATCTTTTCGATACTAGTTTGGAAAGGAAATTTACTGCAGATGATCTTGTTGGCATATTAAGCATTCGTTCTGAACGCTGTATCCAACAACATCTGGATTTACTGTGGTCGTCTTTTCCTCCGGAGTGGAGTAAATTGATTGACCGTTTTTTAAATAATGATATTGATACTGGTGTTGTTCACCAATATATTTTTAAATTAGATATTGACAATGCTCCTGAATCACGTAAGGGCGTTGTTCTTAATAAATGTCCTAAGAAAACGATTTATTCATTAGCTGTTGTTCAAAATTTTAATAGTTCCCGTGCAAAAAAGTTGCTGTCCCCCTGGAATAATATGTTACAATCAAATGTCCCCACTAATGTCATATTTAGTCATGTTTATGAATATCCTCATAGCATGCATGAAGGTGACCTTAATTGGAGAATCCTTCATGGTGCTATTGCCACCAGTAAATTTTATTGTAAAGCTGGTTATCAGCAGTCTGACGTTTGCCCTCTTGTGGTTTGCAAGAGGACTTACTTCACATTTTTATAGCTTGTCCACGTTTAAAAGTTTTATTAAATGAAGTTCAAAATATTTTGTGCAAATTAATCAAAAATGATTTATGTTTCATAAAATCTTTTATGCTTGGACCTTCTTTTTTTTCAAACACTGACTATACGCCACCTCAGGTCAGTGCAAATCGATCTCCTCCAGCTGTCCACACGCCACCATCGGACAGCTGTCCAGTTAGGAGATCGATTCCAGCTGATCCACCGCCACCTGGGATCAGCTGTCCAGATACACCAGCCGGCCACACTCCATTCACGGCCGGCTGTCCAGCGGTGATGAAAGACTCTATGGTGATGGAGGATGGTGCAGTCGTGTTGGGAGAAGGTACCAGCACGCACCGATGGACGAAGACCCAGAGGATCCCAAGACGGCTGTACCTATGGATTGCCAACCAGGCGAAGATGGCCACCTACGTGACCCTGCAGCACCTGAGGACCGGAGGCGGACAGACAGACCCACTCCAGGAATTCAGGTCGCGCATCCGCGCCCGGTTGACAATTGAATTTGCCTATTGTAAGTTTATAAATAATGTTCATTCTTTTTCAGATTTTTGGTGTTTTAATAATGTATTGTGTTTTATTTCTAATGACAAGCTTTTTGTGAATATTTAATGTTAAGTTATTTTATCTGTATTTTTGATATATATTTTTATTTTCTTGTTTATATATTGTAAATCGCGATGTGTTAAAGGTTAAAACATGGACTGGCGTGTACCAGTCCATGTTGATTTTGATCATTCGGACAAAGTCATTTATAGGTTTTTTTAATTTTAATATAGGTAGGTAATAATGTTTAAAGTTTAAACTGGCTTGTATCAGTTTAAACTGACTTTGATCATTTGGACAAAGTCTTTAAAAATATTTGTCTTATTTTATATACTTTTGGGTTTAAAGTTAACTTATTTATATGTATTTTCAAAATTGTTAAATGTAGCTTGTCAAAATAATGTATTGTTAGGTTTATATTTTATGTTACTTGAATTTTTGATACCTTGTACAACTGTGATTTATTGTTTTATTTAATAAAGGGTATTGAAAATTCAATTCTTCTTGAGGACCTAACTTTGTCCGTAGGATTTCTCGAAGACGAAAAGACATAGGTCAATGAAACTTACCAGAAAGATAGGTCACCACTAGGAAATGTTGTTTCCGATTTCGAAATTTTGAAAATGGCGGCCATCTTGGATTGGCGGCCATTTTGAATTTGAAAAAAATACAAAATTAATCATAAAAAATCACAAACAATATGGATATGAACCAAAATAGGTTTATAGGTCAATATTAAGGTCCCGGACATTATGGGTCCATTTTCCGAAAAATCCAAGATGGCCACCATATTCAAAATGGCCGCCAAAGTGCGAAAATTGAAAAGTTGTCCGATTTCAACGAAAATTGGCATTTAGGTCAATATTGATATTACGAACAACATGGTGACATGTTCGAACAAATCAAAGATGGCCGCCAAAGTCCAAGATGGCCGCCATATTCAAAATGGCCTCCAAAGTGCGAAAATTGAAAAGTTGTCCGATTTCAACGAAAATTGGCATTTAGGTGAATATTGATATTACGAACAACATGGTGACATGTTTGAACAAATCCAAGATGGCCGCCAAAGTCCAAGATGGCCGCCATATTCAAAATGGCCGCCAAAGTGCGAAAATTGAAAAGTTGTCCGATTTCAACGAAAATTGGCATTTAGGTCAATATTGATATTACGAACAACATGGCGACACTTTCGAACAAATCCAAGATGGCTGTCATATTCAAAATGGCTGCCAAAGTGCGAATATTGAAAAGTTGTCAACAAAAATTGGCATTTAGGTCAATACTGATATTACGAAGAACATGTCGAACAAATCCAAGATGGCTGCCAAAGTCCAAGATGGCCGCCATATTCAAAATGGCCGCCAAAGTGCGAAAATTGAAAAGTTGTCCGAATTGTGACAAAAGTTGGCACGGGAGGGGATTTTTTTGTGACTTGCTTGCAATCACAATCAGCACTTGTTATTATTATTCTTTTCCACACATTTTTCTTAATCATGAACTTGTCCGACACATTTTTTGAAAACGCTTTGACCAATCAAGATAAAACCTGCTGAGGTGGTTGGAGGGTCACTCAGAGGGGTGCCATCCACTTTTGAAATTTTCAAAATGGCCGCCGTTAAAGATTTATGGTCCCCTCTCAGATCTCGGAGATGGCTGGATGGATTAATGAAAATTGGTACACTGGTAGAGTTAACCATTCTGAGCAGTGTGGCGAAAAAAAATTTGATGCGAACGCCGCCATTTTAAAATGGCCGCCGTTTTACCACACCCGCCCCCCAAAAACGTCAACTTTGTCCGATTTCAACGAAATTTGATTTCTAGACGTATTTTGATGTACTGAACCTGATGAGGTGGGTGGAGGGTCACTCAGGGGTGTGCCATCCACTTTTGAAATTTTCAAAATGGCCGCCGTTAAAGATTTTTGGCCCCCTCTCAGATCTCGGAGATGGGTGGATGGATTAATGAAAATTGGTACACTGGTAGAGTTAACCATTCTGAGCAGTGTGGCGAAAAAAAATTTGATGCAAAAGCCGCCATTTTAAAATGGACGCCGTTTTACCACACCCGCCCCCAAAAACATCAACTTTGTCCGATTTTAACGAAATTTGATTTCTAGAGGTATTTTGATGTACTGATTTGAATGGAATACTATCCATGGGGATTTGGGCGACTTCTGTGTTGGCATCCCAACACAATCATGTTTAATTAAGTCGCCGACCACGAAGTGTCGGGCGACTTATTGTTTTTACTCCGTTTCTTATTATTAAATCCCCGACCACGAAGTGTCGGGGATTTATTGTTTTTGCACCGTTTCTTATTATTATTATTATTCTTCTTCTTCTTCTTCTTCTTCTTCTTCTTGAAGGGATAGGACGTGTTTTTCGGAGCTCCGCTCAAAGCATTTATTATTTGGTTATTTTGTATTGTGGTTCGACAAAATTTATATTGTTGTGTTCAGAAGAAGAAGTTCTTTCATTTTGTGGGGTGTATTTTGTATTTTCATCTCGGATTGCCGAGATTTTTGTTGGATTGATTTTTTTTGTTTACTGGTTTATTTTTTGTTCAAAGATGGCGTCGCCTTCGTTTTCCAGTGTGGTCATGGGTAAATCTACTCAGTTGTCGATTGTTGTTGCCTCGGGCAATTCTTTGTCAAGTGATAGGGACAATAGAGATCTTAATTTAATTAAGAGAACAATGCCGTCAAAGGTAGGTGGTAAATCCGAGCCTCAGGCTAATGTAAATAACATTGTTAAATCAAAATCGAGCTGCGAAAGTTCAAGAACAAAAAATTTCAACTCGTCAACTGAAAATAATATACCCTCTGAAGGAGAAAGTTCAAGATTTGAGCATGATGATATGCCCTCATTTGGTCATAAGCCGTTCGGCTTTGTTTCAAGGAAACATGGTGTCAAGTTACGAAATATACAGTCCATATCAATAGAACAGTATGTTGTTGCTGTTGCTAATGTGGTCAATCCAGAAAATATAGTGGCTGCCTCTCGTATGAGATCTGGTGTCGTAATATTTTTATCGAACCTTGATGATGTTGAACTATTGTGTTCAGATGGTCTTAGTATAGGGGACGAATTCATTGAAGTTCAATGTCTAGTTAAAATCCCCAAAAAGATTACTCTGTCAAATTGTCCCCCCTTTATCCCTAATGATTTATTAGAAGATGAATTGATGCGCTATGGGCGCATAATTTCAGACATCAAACCCATACCATTAGGCATAAAAATCCCAACCCTGAAACACGTCAAGTCATTTAGACGTCAAGTTTCTCTTATTCCCCACTCTAACCAATGCTTACCAGAATACTTTGATATGCATTATCAAAGACAAAATTACAGAATCTTTTTAAACGATGATGTGGTTTGTTTTAAATGCAAACTGATTGGACACATTCAAAGCAGATGTCCAGAAAATAAAACTAAAACGGATAACAAAACATCAGAAGCAAACACACATACCCCATATACGGCTGAACGTGTACCCCCAGCTAGGACCGCCGAGCAATCTGTTGCTTCGGACTCTGGTGCCCGTGCTTCTGGGAACCAGGACGATGCTTCCATCACCACAGTCAATGCTTCTGTTAATAAACAGGCAGTGGAATCTACGGTCATTGTAGATGTCCACGCTCCCGTTGAAAAGGTGCAAGATCTTATGGCGCCTAAGTCTGCAATGAAACGTAAAGCAGAAAAAAGCAATTCACTGATTTGTGTGAAAGCCCCTACAACTGATAAAATCACTGAATCATCTGCTCAGGATGATATCAGTATATGGGATTTACCCCCTCCATCTAATATTACCGTGAACACCACCGAAGAAGAGGATGTAGATATTGAATCTATATCCTCGGATTTATCAGAACAAAACGTATCCCAAATCGTCGTGGATACCGAGCAAAAATTATCGACTGAAGAGCTGGACAGACTACTTTTAGAACTTAAAAGTAACAAAAAACCTGTTGAGAAGTGTTTAGAGTACACGACCAACATACGCCAACTGTGTCAAGATTTTATTGACCGCAGAAGAAATCCTGAGTCGTCTTCTCAGTTGAAAGCGCGTTTAAACAAATTAATAAAGAAGTTAAAGGCGTATATTAAAACACATGCTTAGCAATACTCTTTATCTAAGTCAATATGATTTTTCCTATTAAGTATGCATTTTTGCTCTGTTTTTTCACTACAATTTTAATGTCCGGTTTTTCATTAGTCTCACTGAACACTCAAGGTTGTCGTGACTCCTTTAAAAGATATTTTATTTTAGATTCTTTGAAATCTAAATTGAATGCGGATATAGTTTTCCTCCAAGATATCCATACCATTCCTTCTGATGAAGGTATTTGGAAAATGATTTGGAGAGGAGAAATAGTGTTCTCTCATCTCTCAAGTATTTCTGCTGGACTAGCAATATGTTTTTCCAATAATTTGGAATATACTATTCTAGATCATAAAATTATTTTACCTGGTCGCATTTTACATGCAACTATTAAAATACAAGAACAAACATTCCCCAACTTGCCCCAAAGAAAAACTAGACTTTTTGAAATATTTAAAACACCATTTGAATCAACTTGATTCTTCCATTCCAATATTTCTTGGAGGTGATTTTAATTGTACTATTAATCCTTCCCTAGATCGGACAGGAGATACTGAACCCCACCCCCATTCTTGTAATGAATTTAAATCTATTGTTAAACGTTTCAAATTTATTGATACGTTTCGCAATATTCATCCGTACGATAAAATATATTCCTGGTCGAGAAATGATGGTGTCGCCGCAAGACTCGATCAAATTTATATATCTAAACATTATAGTCAGTTTATTCAATCTTCAGAAATAAAACAATGTTCATATTCTGATCATGATTACGTTCGTATTTATTGTAAAGAAATACCAAGTAAACATAAGAGTGCTTACTGGTGTTTAAATACATCTCTTTTAGATGATAAATTGTATGTTGATATGGTAAATAGTTTTTGGCTTTCCTGGCGATTACAGAAATCTGAGTTTAAGTGTATTCAAGATTGGTGGGATCGTGGGAAATACAAAATAAAGGAAATTTCGCAAGAATTTTCTATTAAAAAGAATTATGATTTTAAACGTAAATTTGATAGTTTGCAATCCGATATTCAGTTATTAAAATCAAATATTGCAACAAACCCTGATCTTAATGTCATTTTATTTGAGAAGCAACATCAGTTGTCTGAACTTGAACGAATACAGGCCCGTGGTGCTTGGGTTCGTTCAAGATTCAAATATGTTAATGATTCAGATAAACCTACAAAATATTTCTTTGACCTTGAAAAGAAACGTGGTACAAAGAAATTATTATCCCATTTAACCTTGCCTGATGGCAGTATAACTGATTCAGATCAGGAAATAAAAACCCTTGCCCGGATTTTTTACTCCGATTTGTATAGCCCCGATCCTGTTGATGAACGTTGTCAAAATGAAATTTTGAAAGATCTTCCCACAATAAGTGAAATCCAAAAACAAACATTAGATAGTGTTATAAGTTATGATGAATTGTCATCTGCCGTTTTAAAAATGAATAATAATAAGTCCCCTGGTATTGATGGGCTGCCTAGTGAATTTTACAAAACCTTTTGGAACATCGTTGGGAGAGATATGCACGAAGTTTTTGTTTCTTCTATTGAAGAAAACAGACTTCCACTTTCGTGCAGAAGAGCCGTTCTGACGATGATTCCAAAGAAAGGTGACAGTAGTTTGTTGAAAAACTGGAGACCTGTGTCTCTTCTCTGTTGTGATTATAAAATATTAACGAGAGCTTTCTCGCTAAGACTTCGTACTGTTCTACCCGATATATTACATATCGATCAAAGTTATTGTGTTCCCGGGCGTCATATCAGTGACAATATTCGTTTTATTTCTGATGCTACTTGTTATGCTAATCAGGAAAATATCCCCCTTGCTATTGTTTCCCTTGATCAAGAGAAGGCTTTTGATCGTGTTCATCATGGTTATTTGATGAAGACATTAGAAGCCTTCGGTTTTGGCGATTATTTTATAACATGTATAAAGACTATTTATACTGATGTACATAGTCTACTTAAAATTAATAACTCGTTATCATCCCCTTTTCAATTTAAAAGAGGTATTCGACAAGGATGTTCCTTGTCTGGTCAACTTTATGCTATCTGTCTTGAACCTCTTCTGCATAAATTAAGGTCAAAAGATGGTCTTTCAGGCCTTGAACTTCCATTATCTGATGGTAAGAAAAGTTGTTTATCTGCATATGCAGATGATTTAGATACTCTGTTAACGCAGGACTCTGATTTTGATAGGTTGTCTTTCTGGTTAGATATCTACCAGAAAGCTTCTAATTCAAAAATTAATTTACAGAAGTCCGAAGGTTTATGGGTTGGTAGTTGGAAAAACAGAAATGATTGTCCACTTGGTCTCAAGTGGAATAATAAAGGCCTTAAAGTTTTGGGCACTTTTGTTGGAAACAATAGGGACTTTTATAAACAAAATTGGGAAGGGATGGAGGAGGATATTACTATAAAACTTGACAGGTGGAAGCCTTTTGCTCGCGGTTTGTCACTCAGAGGACGAACACTTGTTATTAATTTACTTTCCGCGTCAAAATTGTGGCATCGATTAAATTCTGTGGCCGTACCAGATGAAATTATTAGTGCCATACAAAATAAATTTGTAGATTTTCTATGGCAAGGAAAACATTGGGTTTCCAAAGAAATGTTATATCTTCCTGTATGTACTGGAGGACAGGGTTTGGTTCATATTTTATCTAGAATTCGTGATTTTCGAATTCAGTTTATGTACAGATTTTTGACATTAATGAATGGCGAAGAAGTTCATCCTTGTTACTATTTTTGTAAATATTTTTTATCTACTGTTTCTAATTTGAATTATGATGTACAATTGTTACTACTTGATGGGGATTTTCAGTATAGTAACATCCCATGCTTTTACCAAGATTTAATAAAAGCCTGGAAATATTTTGAATCATCTAGAATAAAAATAGATGATACCTCAGTTGCAGACATTATAGAAGAACCTTTGTTCTTTAACCCTTTATTACTTAACTCTAAAACGGATGAACCGTTTTACTTTGAAAATTTTGTAATTGCCGGTATGACTAAAATTAAAGATCTGTTTGATACTAGTTTGAAAAGAAAATTAACTGCAGCAGATCTTGTTGGAATTTTAAGCATTCGTTCTGAACGATGTATCCAACAACATCTGGATTTATTATGGTCGGCTTTTCCACCGGAGTGGAGTGAATTGATAGATCTTTTTTTACATAATGATATTGATATTGGTGCTGTTCACCAATATATTTTTAAATTAGATATTGATGATGCACCTGAATTAAGTAAGGGTATTGTTCTTGATAAATGTCCAAAGAAAATCATTTATTTGTTATCTGTTGTTCAGAATTTTAATTGTTCCCATACCAAAAAGTTACTGTCCCCCTGGACAAATATTTTAAAATCAAATGTTCCCTCTAACATCATATACAGTCATGTTTATGAATATCCCCACAGCATGCATGAAGGTGACCTTAACTGGAGAATCCTTCATGGTGCTATTTCAACAAGTAAATTTTATTGTAAAGCTGGCTATCAGCTGTCTGACGTTTGTCCTTCTTGTGGTTTGCAAGAAGACTTGCATCACATTTTCGTTTCGTGCCAACGTATACAAGGTTTATTGAGATATGTCCGAAATATTTTGCGTAAATTTAATGATGTTTGTTCAATAGAATCATTTATATTTGGACCTACTTTTTCCTGCACTGACCAAACGCCACCTAAGGTCAGTACAAATCGATCTCCTCCAGCTGTCCACTCGCCAACATCGGACAGCTGTCCAGTTAGGAGATCGATTCCAGCTGATCCATCGTCACCTAGGATCAGCTGTCCAGAGATGCCATTCCCAGCCGACCGAGCGTCATCCAGGGTCGGCTGTCCAGAGACTACCAGACTGCCAATGGTTATGGAGGACGGAACAGTCGTGTTGGGAGAATGTACCAACACGCAACGATGGACCAAGCGGTACAGGACCCCAAGACGACTGTTCCAGTGGATTGCCACCCAGGCGAAGATGGCCACCTATGTGACGTTACAGCACCTGAGGACCGGAGGCGGAACAACAGACCCACTCCAGGAATTCAGGTCGCGCATCCGCGCCCGTTTGGCAATTGAATTTGCCTACTATAGGTTTGTAAATAATGTTGATTCTTTTTCAGATTTTTGGTGTTTTAATAATGTATTGTGTTTTATTTCTAGTGACAAGCTTTTTGTTAATATTTAATGGTAAGTTATTTTAATTAATTGTATTTGTATTGTATTTTAGATTTTTATTTTCTTGTCTTGTTTATATATTGTAAACCGCGATGTGTTAAAGGTTAAAACATGGACTGGCGTGTACCAGTCCATGTTGACTTTGATCATTTGGACAAAGTCATTTATAGGTTTCTTTAATTTTAAAATAAGTAGGTAATAATGGTTAAAGTTTAAACTGGCTTGTATCAGTTTAAACTGACTTTGATCATTTGGACAAAGTCTTTAAAAATTTTGTGTCTTATTTTCATATACTTTTGGGTTTAAAGTTAACTTATTTATATGTATATTCAAAATTGTTAAATGTAGCTTGTCAAAATAATGTATTGTTAGGTTTATATTTTATGTATTATGAATTTTTGATACCTTGTAATACTGTGATATAATGTTTTAATTAATAAAGGGTATTGAAAATTCAAAAAAAAAAAAAAAAAAAATTCTTCTTCTTCTTCTTCTTCTTCTTGAAGGGATAGGACGTGTTTTTCGGAGCTCCGCTCAAAGCATTTATTTCTTGGTTATTTTGTATTGTATTTCGTAAATATTTGTATTGTTGTGTTTGGAAGAAGAAGTTCTTTCATTTTGTGGGGTTTATTTCGGTATTTATTCTCGGATTGCCGAGATTTTTGGTGGATTCGATTTTTGTTTATTGGTTTGATTTGGTTTAAAGATGGCGTCGCCTTCATTTTCAAGTGTTGTGGTTAATGGTAAAAGTACTCAGTTGTCGTCTGTTGTTGCCTCAGGCAATACTATGTTATGTGAGATGGACAATAGGGACCTTAATTTAATTAAGAGAACAATGCCGTCCAAGGTAGGTTTAAAATCCTTGCCCAAGGCTAATAGTGATAATGTTGTAACGTCTCATTTGAACGGAGAAAGTTCGAGATCGAAAAGTTCAGATTTATCGACTGATAATAATGTAATGTCTGAAAGAGATAGTTCAAGATCTGAACAAGACGATGACATGCCTTCGTTCGGGCATAAACCTTTTGGCTTTGTATCGAGGAAACATGGCGTCAAATTAAGAAACATACTGTCAATTTCTATTGAACAGTATGTTATTGCTGTTGCCACCGTCGTGAAACCAGAGAATATAGTCGCTGCTTCTCGTATGAGATCTGGTGTTGTAATATTCTTGTCTAATCTTGATGATGTTGAACTTTTGTGTTCAAATGGCCTTAGTATCGGGGATGAACATATTGATGTCCAATGCCTTGTTAGAATTCCCAAAAAAGTAACTTTGTCCAATTGCCCTCCTTTTATACCAAATGACTTGCTAGAAGATGAACTTATGCGCTATGGCCGTATAATTTCTGATATTAAGCCTATTGCATTAGGCATCAAACTGCCGGCATTAAAACACGTCAAATCTTTTAGAAGACAAGTATCCATTCTTCCCCATTCCAATGTATTATTACCAGATTATTTTGATATGTACTATCAAAGACAAAGTTATAGAATATTTGTAAACGACGATGTTGTCTGTTTCAAATGTAAAAAAACTGGACATATTCAAAGTAGATGCCCAGAAAACCGACCGACAGCTGAGAACAAAATTTCAGTTACTATTACAGATGTCCCATATATGGCTGAACGAGTGCTCCCAACTGAGACGGAGAAGCAGTCTGTTGCCTCGGACTCTGACGTCTCTGCTTCTGCCTCCAAAACCCCAGCCAAAATTACTAATGTAGAAAAACCTGTAGAGTTTACTGTTTCCAATTCCACTGTAGATGTTAACCCACCTACGGAAAAACAGGAGAGTGAACAGCTTCCAGTCAAATCCGCAGTGAAGCGAAAGGCAGCAGACAGTAATGATTTAATTATTAGTAATAAAACCCCGACAACTAATAAAATTCAAGATGTTTCTTCTCAAGATAACTCAAGTATTTGGGATTTACCCCCTTCATCCCATTGCATTATTAATAACAATGAAGACGAGGATGTAGACATTGAGTCTATATCCTCCGATCTATCGGAGCAAAACCTATCCCAAATAGTAGTGGATACGGATCAAAAGTTATCAGCTGAAGAACTTGAGCGACTTCTGTCTGAACTCAAAAGTAACAAAAAACCTGTAGAAAAGTGTTTAGAATATACTACCAACATTCGTCAACTGTGTCAAGACTTCATTGACCGACGAAGAAACCCTGAAACATATTCGCAGTTAAAAGCCCGTCTTAACAAATTAATAAAGAAGTTAAAGGCTTACATTAAAACTCATGCTTAGAAATCAATATGTTTGTTCCTATTAATTATGCATTTTTGCTCATTTTTTTCATTACTATTGTAATGTCCGGTTTTTCATTAGTCTCACTGAACACTCAAGGCTGTCGTGACTCTTTTAAAAGATATTTTATATTAGATTCTTTGAAATCTAAATTAAATGCAGACATAGTTTTTCTTCAAGATACACATACCATTCCTTCTGATGAAGGTATATGGAAAATGATATGGAGAGGAGAAATAGTGTTCTCTCATCTTTCAACTATTTCTGCTGGATTAGCGATATGTTTTTCAAATAATTTAGAATATACTATTCTAGATCATAAAGTTATATTACCCGGTCGCATTTTACATGCTTCTATCAAATTACAGGAGGAAACTGTTTATTTGTTAAATGTCTATTCACCCACATGTCCCAAAGAAAAACTTGACTTTTTGAAATGTTTAAAACATCATTTGAATCAACTTGATTCTTCCTATCCAATATTTCTTGGAGGTGATTTTAATTGTACTACTAATCCTTCCTTAGATAGGACAGGAGATGTTGAACCCCACCCCCACTCTTGTAATGAATTTAAAAATATTGTTAAACGTTTCAAATTTATTGATACGTTTCGTAATATTCATCCTTACGATAAAACATATTCTTGGTCGAGAAATGACGGTGTCGCCGCAAGACTTGATCGAATTTATATCTCCAAACATTATAGTCAGTTTATTCGATCCTCAGAAATAAAACCGTGTTCATATTCTGATCATGATTACGTTCGTGTTTACTTTAAAGAAATTCAAAGTAAACACAAGAGTGCATACTGGTGTTTAAATACATCTCTTTTAGATGATAAATCGTATATTGATATGATAAATAACTTCTGGATTTCTTGGCGATTACAGAAATCTGAGTTCAAGTATATTCAAGATTGGTGGGATCGGGGAAAATATAAAATAAAGGAACTTTCGCAAGAATTTTCTGTTAAAAAGAGTTATGATTTTAAACGTAAATTTGATAGTTTGCAAACCGATATTGAGTTATTAAAATCAAATATTGCAGCCAACCCTAATCTCAATTCAATTTTAATTGAGAAACAACATCAGTTGTCTGAACTTGAACGTATCCAGGCCCGTGGTGCTTGGGTTCGCTCAAGATTCAAATATGTCAATGATGCAGATAAACCAACAAAATATTTCTTTGACCTTGAAAGGAAACGTGGAACAAAGAAATTATTGTCCCATTTAACTTTGCCTGATGGCAGTATAACTGATTCAGATCAGGAAATAAAAACCCTTGCCCGAAATTTTTACTCTGATTTGTATAGCCCCGATCCTGTTGATGAAGGCTGTCAAAATGAAATTTTGAAAGACCTTCCTACATTAAGTGATACCCAAAAGCAAACATTAGATAGTGCTATAAGTTATGATGAATTGTCCTCTGCCGTTTTAAAAATGAATAATAATAAATCCCCTGGTATTGATGGGCTCCCCAGTGAATTTTATAAAACCTTTTGGAACGTCGTTGGGAAAGATATGCACGAAGTTTTTGTTACTTCTATTGAAGAAAACAAACTTCCACTTTCGTGCAGAAGGGCCGTTCTGACAATGATTCCAAAGAAAGGTGATAGTAGTTTGTTGAAAAACTGGAGACCTGTATCTCTTCTCTGTTGCGACTATAAAATATTAACTAGAGCTTTCTCGCTAAGACTCCGTACCGTTCTACCCGATATATTAAATATCGATCAAAGTTATTGTGTTCCCTGTCGTCATATAAGTGATAATATTCGTTTTATTTCTGATGCTACGTGTTATGCTAATCAGGAAAATATCCCCCTTGCTATTGTTTCCCTTGACCAAGAGAAGGCTTTTGATCGTGTTCATCATGGTTATTTGATGAAGACATTAGAAGCCTTTGGTTTTGGAGATTATTTTATATCATGTATAAAAACTATTTATACAGATGTACATAGTTTACTTAAAATTAATAACTCGTTATCGTCCCCTTTTGAATTTAAAAGAGGTATACGACAAGGATGTTCCTTGTCTGGTCAATTATATGCCATTTGCCTTGAACCTCTTTTACACAAACTAAGGTCGAAAGACGGCTTATCAGGCCTTGAACTTCCATTATCTGATGGTAAGAAAAGTTGTTTATCCGCGTATGCAGATGATTTGGATACTCTTTTAACGCAGGACTCTGATTTTGATAGGTTGTCTTTCTGGTTGGATATATATCAGAAAGCTTCCAATTCAAAAATTAATTTACAAAAGTCCGAAGGTTTGTGGGTGGGAAGTTGGAAAAATAGAAATGATTGTCCACTTGGTCTCAAGTGGAATAATAAAGGTTTAAAGGTTTTGGGAACTTTTGTGGGGAACAATAGGGATTTTTATAAACAAAATTGGGAAGGGATGGAGGAGGATATTACTGTCAAACTTGACAGGTGGAAACCATTTGCTCGCGGTTTGTCACTTAGAGGTAGAACACTTGTTATCAATTTACTCTCCGCTTCAAAATTGTGGCATCGATTAAATTCTGTAGCTGTTCCTGATGAAATTATTAATGTCATTCAAAATAAATTTGTAGACTTTCTATGGCAAGGAAAACATTGGGTTTCCAAAGAAATGTTGTATCTTCCTGTATGTACTGGAGGACAGGGTTTAGTCCATATTTTATCTAGAATTCGTGATTTTCGAATTCAATTTATGTATAGATTTTTGACATTAATGAATGGTGAAGAAGTTCACCCTTGTTACTATTTTTGTAAATATTTTTTGTCTACTGTTTCTAATTTGAATTATGATGTTCAATTGTTATTACTTGATGGGGATTTTCAGTATACTAACATCCCAAGCTTTTATCAAGATTTAATAAAAGCCTGGAAATATTTTGAATCATCTAGAATAAAAATAGATGATACCTCAGTTGCAGACATTTTAGGAGAACCTTTGTTCTTTAATCCATGTTTAGTTAACCCTAAAACCGAAGAACCTTTTTATTTTGAAAATTTTGTAATTGCTGGTATGACTAAAATTAAAGATCTGTTTGATACTAGTTTAAACAGAAAATTAACTGCAGCAGATCTTGTTGGCATAATTAGCATTCGTTCTGAACGATGTATCCAACAACATCTAGATTTATTATGGTCGGCTTTTCCTCCGGAGTGGAGTGAATTAATATATCGTTTTTTACATAATGATATTGATATTGGTGTTGTTCACCAATATATCCTTAAATTAGATGTTGACAATGCACCTGAATTAAGTAAGGGTGTAGTTCTTGATAAATGTCCCAAGAAAATGATTTATTTGTTATCTGTTATTCAAAATTTTAATAGTTCCCATACCAAAAAGTTATTGTCCCCCTGGAATAGTATTTTACAATCAACTTTCCCTCCTAATATTATATATAGTCATATTTATGAATATCCTCATAGCATGCATGAAGGTGATCTTAACTGGAGAATACTTCATGGTGCTGTTTCAACTGGAAAATTTTATTATAAAGCTGGTTTTCAGCTGTCTGATGTTTGTCCCTCTTGTGGTTTGCAAGAGGACTTACATCACATTTTTATAGCCTGTCCACGTATTAGTGTTTTATTAAATTACATTCATAATATTTTGTGTAAATTAAGTAAAAATAATATAGGTTCAAAGGAATCATTTATATTTGGACCTTTAACCTTTTCTAGCACTGACCAAACGCCATCTCAGGTCAGTGCAAATCGATCTTCTCCAGCTGTCCACACGCCAACATCGGACAGCTGTCCAGTTAGGAGATCGATTCCAGCTGATCAACCGCCACCTCGGATCAGCTGTCCAGAGGTTACAGTACCAGCCGACCACACGGCATCCAGGGTCGGCTGCCCAGAGACGAACAGACAGCCAATGGTGATGGAGGACGGAACAGTCGTGTTGGGAGAATGTACCAACACGCAACGATGGACGAAGCGGTGCAGGACCCCAAGACGACTGTTCCAGTGGATTGCCACCCAGGCGAAGATGGCCACATACGTCACACTTCAGCACCTGAGGACCGGAGGAGGACAGACAGACCCGCTCGTGGAATTCAGGTCGCGCATCCGCGCCCGGTTGGCAATCGAATTTGCCTATTGTAAGTTCATTAATAATGTAGATTTTTTTTCAGATTTTTGGTCTTTTAATAATGTACTATGTTTTATCTCTAATGACAAGCTTGTTGTAAATATTTAATGGTAAGGTAATTGTATTTTTGATTTTTATTTTTCTTGTCTTGTTTATATATTGTAAACCGCGATGTGTTAAAGGTTAAAACATGGACTGGCGTGTACCAGTCCATGTTGACTTTGATCATTATGACAAAGTCTTTTATAGGTGTCTTTAGGTCAATGTTAGGTAGGTAATAAATTAATTGTTAAAGTTTAAATTGGCTTGAATCAGTTTAAACTGACTTTGCTCACTAGGACAAAGTCTTTTAAAATTTGTGTCATATTTTCATATACTTTTGGGTTTAAAGTTAACTAATTTATATGTATATTCAAAATTGTTAATGTAGCTTGTCAAAATAATGTATTGTTAGGTTTATATTTTATGTAACTTGAATTTTTGATACCTTGTAATACTGTGATTTATTGTTTTATTTAATAAAGGGTATTGAAAATTTAAAAAAAATTCTTCTTCTTCTTCTTCTTCTTCTTCTTCTTCTTCTTCTTCTTCTTCTTCTTCTTCTTCTTCTTCTTCTTCTTCTTCTTCTTCTTCTTCTGGACCTAACTTTGTCCGTAGGATTTCTCGAAGACGAAAAGACATAGGTCAATGAAACTTACCAGAAAGATAGGTCACCACTAGGAAATGTTGTTTCCGATTTCGAAATTTTGAAAATGGTGGCCATCTTGGATTGGCGGCCATTTTGAATTTGAAAAAAATACAAAATTAATCATAAAAAATCACAAACAATATGGATATGAACCAAAATAGGTTTATATGTCAATATTAAGGTCCCGGACAATATGGGACCATTTTCCGAAAAATCCAAGATGGCCACCATATTCAAAATGGCCGCCAAAGTGCGAAAATTGAAAAGTTGTCCGATTTCAACGAAAATTGGCATTTAGGTCAATATTGATATTACGAACAACATGGTGACATGTTCGAACAAATCAAAGATGGCCGCCAAAGTCCAAGATGGCCGCCATATTCAAAATGGCCTCCAAAGTGCGAAAATTGAAAAGTTGTCCGATTTCAACGAAAATTGGCATTTAGGTGAATATTGATATTACGATCAACATGGTGACATGTTTGAACAAATCCAAGATGGCCGCCAAAGTCCAAGATGGCCGCCATATTCAAAATGGCCGCCAAAGTGCGAAAATTGAAAAGTTGTCCGATTTCAACGAAAATTGGCATTTAGGTCAATATTGATATTACGAACAACATGGCGACACTTTCGAACAAATCCAAGATGGCTGTCATATTCAAAATGGCTGCCAAAGTGCGAATATTGAAAAGTTGTCTGATTTCAACAAAAATTGGCATTTAGGTCAATATTGATATTACGAACAACATGTCGAACAAATCCAAGATGGCTGCCAAAGTCCAAGATGGCCGCCATATTCAAAATGGCCGCCAAAGTGCGAAAATTGAAAAGTTGTCCGAATTGTGACAAAAGTGGGCACGGGAGGGGATTTTTTTGTGACTTGCTTGCAATCACAATCAGCACTTGTTAAGTCGCCGACCACGAAGTGTCGGGCGACTTATTGTTTTTACTCCGTTTCTTATTATTAAGTCGCCGACCACGAAGTGTCGGGCGACTTATTGTTTTTACTCCGTTTCTTATTAAATCCCCGACCACGAAGTGTCGGGGATTTATTGTTTTTGCACCGTTTCTTATTATTATTATTCTTCTTCTTCTTCTTCTTCTTCTTCTGGACCTAACTTTGTCCGTAGGATTTCTCGAAGACGAAAAGACATAGGTCAATGAAACTTACCAGAAAGATAGGTCACCACTAGGAAATGTTCCTTCCGATTTCGAAATTTTGAAAATGGCGGCCATCTTGGATTGGCGGCCATTTTGAATTTGAAAAAAATACAAAATTAATCATAAAAAATCACAAACAATATGGATATGAACCAAAATAGGTTTATAGGTCAATATTAAGGTCCCGGACAATATGGGACCATTTTCCGAAAAATCCAAGATGGCCACCATATTCAAAATGGCCGCCAAAGTGCGAAAATTGAAAAGTTGTCCGATTTCAACGAAAATTGGCATTTAGGTCAATATTGATATTACGAACAACATGGCGACACTTTCGAACAAATCCAAGATGGCTGTCATATTCAAAATGGCCGCCAAAGTGCGAAAATTGAAAAGTTGTCCGATTTCAACGAAAATTGGCATTTCGGTGAATATTGATATTACGAACAACATGGTGACATGTTTGAACAAATCCAAGATGGCCGCCATATTCAAAATGGCCGCCAAAGTGCGAAAATTGAAAAGTTGTCCGATTTCAACGAAAATTGGCATTTAGGTCAATATTGATATTACGAACAACATGGCGACACTTTCGAACAAATCCAAGATGGCTGTCATATTCAAAATGGCTGCCAAAGTGCGAATATTGAAAAGTTGTCTGATTTCAACAAAAATTGGCATTTAGGTCAATATTGATATTACGAACAACATGTCGAACAAATCCAAGATGGCTGCCAAAGTCCAAGATGGCCGCCATATTCAAAATGGCCGCCAAAGTGCGAAAATTGAAAAGTTGTCCGAATTGTGACAAAAGTGGGCACGGGAGGGGATTTTTTTGTGACTTGCTTGCAATCACAATCAGCACTTGTTATTATTATGTTTTCCTTTTTCCCCTCGCAATGTTGTCCGCTCGTTTTCTCGCTCATCTTTTAACCGATCGAAATGAAACTTTGGGAACATCTTAAGGGTGACCTGAAGTTGTGCAATCCACTTTTGAAATTTTCAAAATGGCCGCCATTTTCAAAATGGCCGCCGTTGAAAAAAAATGACGGCCGTTGTCAGATCTCAGTAATTGCCAAAGCAATTTCAATGAAAATTGGTATACTGGTACAGCTAACTATCCCGAGCATTTTTGCAAAAAAAAAATTTGACGCGGCCGACATTTCAAAATGGCCGCCATCCGAACACCACCCCCCTAAAAATGTAAAAATTTAAACGTCATCCGATTTAGACGAAATTTGGTATACAGGTAGCTTATGATAACCTGAGTGTGCCATTATTTTCAAAATTTTTGTCCGACTTCCGGTTTCAAAATGGCGGCCGTTTTAAAGTTTTACAAAATGGCGGCCGTTGTCAGATCTCAGTTATGGCCAGAGCAATTTCAATGAAAATTGGTATACTGATACAGCTAACTATCCTGGGCATTTTTGCAAAAACAAATTTTTGTCCGACTTCCGGTTTCAAAATGGCGGCCGTTTTAAAGTTTGCTCTTTTTCTCGCTCATCTTTTAACCGATCGAAATGAAACTTGGCCAACTGAAAGCTCATGTTATGAAGTTGTGCTCTTGACTTTTAGTTCCCTCTACTCGGTCAAAAGTGCGGAACGGGAGGCGACTTCAACGTTTCGGGAAACGTAAATTTTAATTATTATGTCTCCCAAACGAAGTTTTGGGAGACATATTGTTTTTGTCCGGTTTCTTATTATTATTCTTCTTCTTTCTTTTTTCTTTCCGTTCAATCTTGTCCGCACATTTTCTCAGAGACGCAATGTCCAATCAAGATGAAACTTTGGGAACATGTTAAGGGTGACCTGAAGTTGTGCAATCCACTTTTGAAATTTTCAAAATGGCCGCCATTTTCAAAATGGCCGCCGTTGACAAAAAAAGACGGCCGTTGTCAGATGTCAGTAATTGCAAAAGCAATTTCAATGAAAATTGGTATACTGATACAGCTAACTATCCTGAGCATTTTTGCAAAAAAAAATTTGACGCGACCGACATTTCAAAATGGCCGCCATCCGAACACCACCCCCCTAAAAATGCAAAAAATTTAAACATCATCCGATTTCGACGAAATTTGGTACAAAGGTAGATTATGGTACCCTGAGTGTGCCACTATTTTCAAAATTTTTGTCCAACTTCCGGTTTCAAAATGGCGGCCGTTTTAAAGTATTACAAAATGGCGCCGTTGTCAGATCTCAGTTATGGCCAGAGCAATTTCAATGAAAATTGGTACACTGATACAGCTAACTATCCTGAGCATTTTTGCAAAAAAAAATTTGACGCGACCGACATTTCAAAATGGCCGCCATCCGAACACCACCCCCCTAAAAATGCAAAAATTTAAACGTCATCCGATTTAGACGAAATTTGGTATACAGGTAGCCTATGATACCCTGAGTGTGCCACTATTTACAAATTTTTTGTCTGACTTCCGGTTTCAAAATGGCGGCCATTTTACTGCAGGAAAAAGTCAACTTTGTCCGATTTCAACAAAATTTGATTTCTAGGCATATTTTAATGTACTGATTTGAATGAAATACTATCCATAAGGATTATAGTGGCAATGGGGGTTCGTTTGGGAGACATTCTGTGTTGGCATCCCAACACAATCAGCACTAGTTATTATTATTATGTTTTCCTTTTTCCCCTCGCAATGTTGTCCGCTCGTTTTCTCGCTCATCTTTTAACCGATCGAAATGAAACTTTGGGAACATCTTAAGGGTGACCTGAAGTTGTGCAATCCACTTTTGAAATTTTCAAAATGGCCGCCATTTTCAAAATGGCCGCCGTTGAAAAAAAATGACGGCCGTTGTCAGATCTCAGTAATTGCCAAAGCAATTTCAATGAAAATTGGTATACTGGTACAGCTAACTATCCCGAGCATTTTTGCAAAAAAAAATTTGACGCGGCCGACATTTCAAAATGGCCGCCATCCCAACACCATCCCCCTAAAAATGTAAAAATTTAAACGTCATCCGATTTAGACGAAATTTGGTATACAGGTAGCTTATGATACCCTGAGTGTGCCACTATTTTCAAAATTTTTGTCCGACTTCCGGTTTCAAAATGGCGGCCGTTTTAAAGTTTTACAAAATGGCGGCCGTTGTCAGATCTCAGTTATGGCCAGAGCAATTTCAATGAAAATTGGTATACTGATACAGCTAACTATCCTGAGCATTTTTGCAAAAACAAATTTTTGTCCGACTTCCGGTTTCAAAATGGCGGCCGTTTTAAAGTTTGCTCGTTTTCTCGCTCATCTTTTAACCGATCGAAATGAAACTTGGCCAACTGAAAGCTCATGTTATGAAGTTGTGCTCTTGACTTTTAGTTCCCTCTACTCGGTCAAAAGTGCGGAACGGGAGGCGACTTCAACGTTTCGGGAAACGTAAATTTTAATTATTATGTCTCCCAAACGAAGTTTTGGGAGACATATTGTTTTTGTCCGGTTTCTTATTATTATTCTTCTTCTTTCTTTTTTCTTTCCGTTCAATCTTGTCCGCACATTTTCTCAGAGACGCAATGTCCAATCAAGATGAAACTTTGGGAACATGTTAAGGGTGACCTGAAGTTGTGCAATCCACTTTTGAAATTTTCAAAATGGCCGCCATTTTCAAAATGGCCGCCGTTGACAAAAAAAGACGGCCGTTGTCAGATGTCAGTAATTGCCAAAGCAATTTCAATGAAAATTGGTATACTGATACAGCTAACTATCCTGAGCATTTTTGCAAAAAAAAATTTGACGCGACCGACATTTCAAAATGGCCGCCATCCGAACACCACCCCCCTAAAAATGCAAAAAATTTAAACATCATCCGATTTCGACGAAATTTGGTACAAAGGTAGATTATTGTACCCTGAGTGTGCCACTATTTTCAAAATTTTTGTCCAACTTCCGGTTTCAAAATGGCGGCCGTTTTAAAGTATTACAAAATGGCGCCGTTGTCAGATCTCAGTTATGGCCAGAGCAATTTCAATGAAAATTGGTACACTGATACAGCTAACTATCCTGAGCATTTTTGCAAAAAAAAATTTGACGCGACCGACATTTCAAAATGGCCGCCATCCGAACACCACCCCCCTAAAAATGCAAAAATTTAAACGTCATCCGATTTAGACGAAATTTGGTATACAGGTAGCCTATGATACCCTGAGTGTGCCACTATTTACAAATTTTTTGTCTGACTTCCGGTTTCAAAATGGCGGCCATTTTACTGCAGGAAAAAGTCAACTTTGTCCGATTTCAACAAAATTTGATTTCTAGGCATATTTTAATGTACTGATTTGAATGAAATACTATCCATAAGGATTATAGTGGCAATGGGGGTTCGTTTGGGAGACATTCTGTGTTGGCATCCCAACACAATCAGCACTAGTTATTATTATTATGTTTTCCTTTTTCCCCTCGCAATGTTGTCCGCTCGTTTTCTCGCTCATCTTTTAACCGATCGAAATGAAACTTTGGGAACATCTTAAGGGTGACCTGAAGTTGTGCAATCCACTTTTGAAATTTTCAAAATGGCCGCCATTTTCAAAATGGCCGCCGTTGAAAAAAAATGACGGCCGTTGTCAGATCTCAGTAATTGCCAAAGCAATTTCAATGAAAATTGGTATACTGGTACAGCTAACTATCCCGAGCATTTTTGCAAAAAAAAATTTGACGCGGCCGACATTTCAAAATGGCCGCCATCCCAACACCATCCCCCTAAAAATGTAAAAATTTAAACGTCATCCGATTTAGACGAAATTTGGTATACAGGTAGCTTATGATACCCTGAGTGTGCCACTATTTTCAAAATTTTTGTCCGACTTCCGGTTTCAAAATGGCGGCCGTTTTAAAGTTTTACAAAATGGCGGCCGTTGTCAGATCTCAGTTATGGCCAGAGCAATTTCAATGAAAATTGCTTATAACTGCAAAGTTCCCTCTACTCGGTCAAAAGTGCGGAACGGGAGGCGACTTCAACGTTTCGTGAAACGTAAATTTTAATGTTTTTACTCCGTTTCTTATTATTAAGTCGCCGACCACGAAGTGTCGGGCGACTTATTGTTTTTAGTTCGTTTCTTCTTATTATTAAGTCGCCGACCACGAAGTGTCGGGCGACTTATTGTTTTTACTCCGTTTCTTCTTATTATTATTATTATTAAATCCCCGACCACGAAGTGTCGGGGATTTATTGTTTTTGCACCGTTTCTTATTATTCTTCTTCTTCTTCTTCTTCTTCTTCTTCTTCTTCTTCTTCTTCTTCTTCTTCTTCTTCTTCTTCTTCTTCTTCTGGACCTAACTTTGTCCGTAGGATTTCTCGAAGACGAAAAGACATAGGTCAATGAAACTTACCAGAAAGATAGGTCACCACTAGGAAATGTTCTTTCCGATTTCGAAATTTTGAAAATGGTGGCCATCTTGGATTGGCGGCCATTTTGAATTTGAAAAAAATACAAAATTAATCATAAAAAATCACAAACAATATGGATATGAACCAAAATAGGTTTATATGTCAAAATTGTGGCATCGATTAAATTCTGTGGCCGTGCCCGATGAAATTATTAGCGCCATACAAAATAAATTTGTTGATTTTTTATGGCAAGGAAAACATTGGGTTTCCAAAGAAATGTTATATCTTCCTGTATGTACTGGAGGACAGGGTTTGGTTCATATTTTATCTAGAATTCGTGATTTTCGAATTCAGTTTATGTACAGATTTTTGACATTAATGAATGGTGAAGAAGTTCATCCTTGTTACTATTTTTGTAAATATTTTTTGTCTACTGTTTCTAATTTGAATTATGATGTTCAATTGTTATTACTTGATGGGGATTTTCAATATACTAACATCCCAAGCTTTTATCAAGATTTAATAAAAGCCTGGAAATATTTTGAATCGTCTAGAATAAAAATAGATGACATCTCAGTTGCAGACATTTTAGAAGAACCTTTGTTTTTTAACCCTTTATTAGTTAACCCTAAAACCGATGAACCTTTTTATTTTGAAAATTTTGTAATTGCCTGTATGACCAAAGTTAAAGATCTTTTTGATACTAGTTTGAAAAGAAAATTAACTGCAGCAGATCTTGTTGGCATATTAAGCATTCGTTCTGAACGCTGTATCCAACAACATCTAGATTTACTATGGTCGTCTTTTCCTCCGGAGTGGACTATATTGATTGACCGTTTTTTAAATAATGATATTGATGTTGGTGTTGTTCACCAATACATTTTTAAATTAGATGTTGACAATGCGCCTGAATTAAGTAAGGGCGTTGTTCTAGATAAATGTCCCAAGAAAGTGATTTATTTGTTATCTGTTATACAGAATTTTAATCGTTCCCATACTAAAAAGTTACTGTCCCCCTGGAATAATATTTTAAAATCAAATGTTCCCCCTAATATCATATATAGTCATGTTTATGAATATCCTCATAGCATGCATGAAGGTGATCTTAACTGGAGAATCCTTCATGGTGCTATTTCAACTAGTAAATTTTTTTGTAAAGCTGGGTTTCAGTTATCTGATGTTTGTCTCTCTTGTGGTTTGCAAGAAGACTTGCATCACATTTTCGTTTCGTGTCCACGTATACAATGTTTATTAAGTTATGTCCAAAATATTTTGCTTAAATTTAATGATGTAGGTTCAATAGACTCTTTAATATTTGGACCTTCTACTCTTTCTAGCACTGACCAAACACCACCTCAGGTCAGTGCATATCGATCTCTTCCAGCTGTCCACACGCCAACATCGGACAGCTGTCCAGTTAGGAGATCGAGTCCAGCTGATCCACTGTCACCTAGGATCAGCTGTCCAGAGATTCCAGTACCAGCCGACCACACGTCATCCAGGGTCGGCTGTCCAGCGACGAACAGACAGCCAATGGTGATGGAGGACGGAGCAGTCGTGTTGGGAGAATGTACCAACACGCAACGATGGACGAAGAGGTACAGGACCCCAAGACGACTGTTCCAGTGGATTGCCACCCAGGCGAAGATGGCCACCTACGTGACCCTGCAGCACCTAAGGACCGGAGGCGGACCAACAGAACCACTCCAGGAATTTAGGTCGCGCATCCGCGCCCGTTTAGCAATTGAATTTGCTTATTGTAAGTTTACTAATAATGTTAATTCTTTTTCAGATTTTTGGTCTTATAATAATGTATTGTGTTTAATTTCTAATGACAAGCTTGTTGTAAATATTTAATGGTAAATTTGTATTTGTATTTGATTTTTAATGTCTCATTAATTTATTGTAAACCGCGATGGGTTAAAGGTTAAAACATGGACTGGCGTGTACCAGTCCATGTTGACTTTGATCATTTGGACAAAGTCATTTATAGGGCTCTTTAATTTTAACGATAGGTAGGTTAAAAGGTTAAAGTTTAAATTGACTTGTATCAATTTAAACTGACTTTGATCAGTTGGACAAAGTCTTTTATTTTTTTCTATTGTATTTTCATATACTTTTGGATTTAAAGTTATTATTAATATGTATATTCAAAATTGTTAATGTAGCTTGTCAAATAATGTATTGTTAGGTTTATATTTTATGTAATATCAATTTTTGATACCTTGTTAAACTGTGATTGATTGTTTTATTTAATAAAGGGTATTGAAAATTCAAAAATTCTTCTTCTTCTTCTTCTTCTTCTTCTTCTTCTTCTTCTTCTTCTTCTTCTTCTTCTTCTTCTTCTTCTTCTTCTTCTTCTTCTGGACCTAACTTTGTCCGTAGGATTTCTCGAAGACGAAAAGACATAGGTCAATGAAACTTACCAGAAAGATAGGTCACCACTAGGAAATGTTCTTTCCGATTTCGAAATTTTGAAAATGGCGGCCATCTTGGATTGGCGGCCATTTTGAATTTGAAAAAAATACAAAATTAATCATAAAAAATCACAAACAATATGGATATGAACCAAAATAGGTTTATAGGTCAATATTAAGGTCCCGGACAATATGGGACCATTTTCCGAAAAATCCAAGATGGCCACCATATTCAAAATGGCCGCCAAAGTGCGAAAATTGAAAAGTTGTCCGATTTCAACGAAAATTGGCATTTAGGTCAATATTGATATTACGAACAACATGGCGACACTTTCGAACAAATCCAAGATGGCTGTCATATTCAAAATGGCCGCCAAAGTGCGAAAATTGAAAAGTTGTCCGATTTCAACGAAAATTGGCATTTAGGTGAATATTGATATTACGAACAACATGGTGACATGTTTGAACAAATCCAAGATGGCCACAAAAGTCCAAGATGGCCGCCATATTCAAAATGGCCGCCAAAGTGCGAAAATTGAAAAGTTGTCCGATTTCAACGAAAATTGGCATTTAGGTCAATATTGATATTACGAACAACATGGCGACACTTTCGAACAAATCCAAGATGGCTGTCATATTCAAAATGGCTGCCAAAGTGCGAATATTGAAAAGTTGTCTGATTTCAACAAAAATTGGCATTTAGGTCAATATTGATATTACGAACAACATGTCGAACAAATCCAAGATGGCTGCCAAAGTCCAAGATGGCCGCCATATTCAAAATGGCCGCCAAAGTGCGAAAATTGAAAAGTTGTCCGAATTGTGACAAAAGTGGGCACGGGAGGGGATTTTTTTTGTGACTTGCTTGCAATCACAATCAGCACTTGTTATTATTATTATTTTCATATTTCTTATGTTTTCCTTTTTCCCCTCGCAATGTTGTCCGCTCGTTTTCTCGCTCCTCTTTTAACCGATCGAAATGAAACTTTGGGAACATGTTAAGGGTGACCTGAAGTTGTGCAATCCAGTTTTGAAATTTTCAAAATGGCCGCCATTTTCAAAATGGCCGCCGTTGAAAAAAAAATGACGGCCGTTGTCAGATCTCAGTAATTGCCAAAGCAATTTCAATGAAAATTGGTATACTGTTACAGCTAACTATCCCGAGCATTTTTGCAAACAAAAATTTGACGCGGCCGACATTTCAAAATGGCCGCCATCCGAACACCACCCCCCTAAAAATGTAAATTTAAACGTCATCCGATTTAGACGAAATTTGGTATACAGGTAGCTTATGATACCCTAAGTGTGCCACTATTTAAAAATGTTTTGTCCGACTTCCGGTTTCAAAATGGCGGCCATTTTACTGCAGGAAAAAGTCAACTTTGTCCGATTTCAACAAAATTTGATTTCTAGGCATATTGTAATGTACTGATTTGAATGAAATACTATCCATGGGGATTATAGTGGCAATGGGGGTTCGTTTTGGAGACATTCTGTGTTGGCATCCCAACACAATCAGCACTAGTTATTATTATTTTCATATTTCTTATGTTTTCCTTTTTCCCCTCGCAATGTTGTCCGCTCGTTTTCTTGCTCATCTTTTAACCGATCGAAATGAAACTTGGCCAACTGAAAGCTCATGTTATGAAGTTGTGCTCTTGACTTTCAAAAGTGCGGAACGGGAGGCGACTTCAACGTTTCGTGAAACGTAAATTTTAATTATTATTATTATGTCTCCCAAACGAAGTTTTGGGAGACATATTGTTTTTGTCCGGTTTCTTATTATTCTTCTTCTTTCTTTCTTTCTTTCTTTCTTTCTTTTTTCTTTCCGTTCAATCTTGTCCGCACATTTTCTCAGAGATGCAATGTCCAATCAAGATGAAACTTTGGGAACATGTTAAGGGTGACCTGAAGTTGTGCAATCCACTTTTGAAATTTTCAAAATGGCCGCCGTTGAAAAAAAATGACGGCCGTTGTCAGATCTCAGTAATTGCCAAAGCAATTTCAATGAAAATTGGTATACTGATACAGCTAACTATCCCGAGCATTTTTGCAAAAAAAAATTTGACGCGGCCGACATTTCAAAATGGCCGCCATCCGAACACCACCACCCTAAAAATGTAAAAATTCAAACGTCATCCGATTTAGACGAAATTTGGTATTCAGGTAGCTTATGATACCCTGAGTGTGCCACTATTTAAAAATTTTTTGTCCGACTTCCGGTTTCAAAATGGCGGCCATTTTACTGCAGGAAAAAGTCAACTTTGTCCGATTTCAACAAAATTTGATTTCTAGGCATATTTTAATGTACTGATTTGAATGAAATACTATCCATGGGGATTATAGTGGCAATGGGGGTTCGTTTGGGAGACATTCTGTGTTGGCATCCCAACACAATCAGCACTAGTTATGTCTCCCAAACGAAGTTTTGGGAGACATATTGTTTTTGTCCGGTTTCTTATTATTATTCTTCTTCTTTCTTTTTTCTTTCCGTTCAATCTTGTCCGCACATTTTCTCAGAGATGCAATGTCCAATCAAGATGAAACTTTGGGAACATGTTAAGGGTGACCTGAAGTTGTGCAATCCACTTTTGAAATTTTCAAAATGGCCGCCATTTTCAAAATGGCCGCCGTTGAAAAAAAATGACGACCGTTGTCAGATCTCAGTAATTGCCAAAGCAATTTCAATGCAAATTGGTATACTGATACAGCTAACTATCCTGAGCATTTTTGCAAAAAAAAATTTGACGCGACCGACATTTCAAAATGGCCGCCATCCGAACACCACCCCCCTAAAAATGCAAAAAATTTAAACATCATCCGATTTCGACGAAATTTGGTACAAAGGTAGATTATGGTACCCTGAGTGTGCCACTATTTTCAAATTTTTTGTCCAACTTCCGGTTTTAAAATGGCGGCCGTTTTAAAGTTTTACAAAATGGCGGCCGTTGTCAGATCTCAGTTATGGCCAGATCAATTTCAATGAAAATTGGTATACTGATACAGCTAACTATCCTGAGCATTTTTGCAAAAAAAATTTTTCGTCCGACTTCCGGTTTCAAAATGGCGGCCGTTTTAAAGTTTTACAAAATGGCGGCCGTTGTCAGATCTCAGTAATGGCCAGAGCAATTTCAATGAAAATTGGTATACTGATACAGCTAACTATCCTGAGCATTTTTGCAGAAAAAAATGTTTGTCCGACTTCCGGTTTCAAAATGGTGGCCGTTTTAAAGTTTTAAAAAATGGCGGCCATTGTAAGATCTCAGTAATGGCCAGAGCAATTTCAATGAAAATTGGTTTACTGATACAGCTAACTATCCTGTTGCCAAAAAATTGGATGCGAATGACACTATTTTGTGATTGCAGCCGTTTCACCACACTCCCCCCAAACGTCAACATAGTCCGATTGCAACGACATTTGATATGTAGGTAGATTTTAATCCACATACTAAGAATATCATGTCTATTTGGGGGTTTTCAACATGCACAAAAATATAGTGGCAATGGGGGTTTGTTTGGGAGACATTCTGTGTTGGCATCCCAACACAATCAGCACTAGTTATTATTATTTTCATATTTCTTATGTTTTCCTTTTTCCCCTCGCAATGTTGTCCGCTCGTTTTCTTGCTCATCTTTTAACCGATCGAAATGAAACTTGGCCAACTGAAAGCTCATGTTATGAAGTTGTGCTCTTGACTTTCAAAAGTGCGGAACGGGAGGCGACTTCAACGTTTCGTGAAACGTAAATTTTAATTAAGTCGCCGACCACGAAGTGTCGGGCGACTTATTGTTTTTACTCCGTTTCTTATTAAGTCGCCGACCACGAAGTGTCGGGCGACTTATTGTTTTTACTCCGTTTCTTATTATTATTATTATTTTTAAGTCGCCGACCACGAAGTGTCGGGCGACTTATTGTTTTTACTCCGTTTCTTATTATTATTATTATTATTATTATTATTTTCATATTTCTTATGTTTTCCCCTCGCAATGTTGTCCGCTCGTTTTCTCGCTCATCTTTTAACCGATCAAAATGAAACTTTGGGAACATGTTAAGGGTGACCTGAAGTTGTGCAATCCACTTTTGAAATTTTCAAAATGGCCGCCATTTTCAAAATGGCCGCCGTTGAAAAAAATGATGGCCGTTGTCAGATCTCAGTAATTGCCAAAGCAATTTCAATGAAAATTGGTATACTGGTACAGCTAACTATCCCGAGCATTTTTGCAAAAAAAAATTTGACGCGGCCGACATTTCAAAATGGCCGCCATCCGAACACCACCCCCCTAAAAATGTAAAAATTTAAACGTCATCCGATTTAGACGAAATTTGGTATACAGGTAGCCTATGATACCCTAAGTGTGCCACTATTTAAAAATGTTTTGTCCGACTTCCGGTTTCAAAATGGCGGCCGTTTTAAAGTTTTACAAAATGGCGGCCGTTGTCAGATCTCAGTTATGGCCAGAGCAATTTCAATGAAAATTGGTATACTGATACAGCTAACTATCCTGAGCATTTTTGCAAAAAAAATTTTTTGTCCGACTTCCGGTTTCAAAATGGCGGCCGTTTTAAAGTTTGCTCGTTTTCTCGCTCATATTTTAACCGATCGAAATGAAACTTGGCCAACTGAAAGCTCATGTTATGAAGTTGTGCTCTTGACTTTTAGTTCCCTCTACTCGGTCAAAAGTGCGGAACGGGAGGCGACTTCAACGTTTCGGGAAACGTAAATTTTAATCATATTTCTTATGTTTTCCTTTTTCCCCTCGCAATGTTGTCCGCCCGTTTTCTCGCTCATCTTTTAACCGATCGAAATGAAACTTTGGGAACATGTTAAGGGTGACCTGAAGTTGTGCAATCCACTTTTTAAATTTTCAAAATAGCCGCCATTTTCAAAATGGCCGCCGTTGAAAAAAATGACGGCCGTTGTCAGATCTCAGTAATTGCCAAATCAATTTCAATGAAAATTGGTATACTGGTACAGCTAACTATCCCGAGCATTTTTGCAAAAAAAAAATTTGACGCGGCCGACATTTCAAAATGGCCGCCATCCGAACACCACCCCCCTAAAAATGTAAAAATTTAAACGTCATCCGATTTAGACGAAATTTGGTATACAGGTAGCTTATGATACCCTAAGTGTGCCACTATTTAAAAATGTTTTGTCCGACTTCCGGTTTCAAAATGGCGGCCGTTTTAAAGTTTTACAAAATGGCGGCCGTTGTCAGATCTCAGTTATGGCCAGAGCAATTTCAATGAAAATTGGTATACTGATACAGCTAACTATCCTGAGCATTTTTGCAAAAAAATTTTTTGTCCGACTTCCGGTTTCAAAATGGAGGCCGTTTTAAAGTTTGCTCGTTTTCTCGCTCATCTTTTAACCGATCGAAATGAAACTTGGCCAACTGAAAGCTCATGTTATGAAGTTGTGCTCTTGACTTTTAGTTCCCTCTACTCGGTCAAAAGTGCGGAACGGGAGGCGACTTCAACGTTTCGGGAAACGTAAATTTTATTATTATTATTATTTTCATATTTCTTATGTTTTCCCCTCGCAATGTTGTCCGCTCGTTTTCTCGCTCATCTTTTAACCGATCGAAATGAAACTTGGCCAACTGAAAGCTCATGTTATGAAGTTGTGCTCTTGACTTTCAAAAGTGCGGAACGGGAGGCGACTTCAACGTTTCGTGAAACGTAAATTTTAATTATTATTATTTTCATATTTCTTATGTTTTCCTTTTTCCCCTCGCAATGTTGTCCGCTCGTTTTCTCGCTCATCTTTTAACCGATCGAAATGAAACTTGGCCAACTGAAAGCTCATGTTATGAAGTTGTGCTCTTGACGGTCAAAAGTGCGGAACGGGAGGCGACTTCAACGTTTCGGGAAACGTAAATTTTAATTAAGTCGCCGACCACGAAGTGTCGGGCGACTTATTGTTTTTACTCCGTTTCTTATTATTATTATTATTTTCATATTTCTTATGTTTTCCTTTTTCCCCTCGCAATGTTGTCCGCTCGTTTTCTCGCTCATCTTTTAACCGATCGAAATGAAACTTGGCCAACTGAAAGCTCATGTTATGAAGTTGTGCTCTTGACGGTCAAAAGTGCGGAACGGGAGGCGACTTCAACGTTTCGGGAAACGTAAATTTAATTATTATTCCGGTTTCTCCTTTTTCTGGATCGTGAACTTGTCCGACACGTTTCTCAGAGACACTTTAATAGAATCAAGTTAAACTTGGCACAGTTGTAGATTGACATATGGAGGGGTGCAGTCAATAGTCAGATTTTTTATAATGGCCGCCATTTCAAAATGGCCGCCACTTGACGACACCCACCCAAAAATGGCAAAAATTTTCCCGTGGTCCGAATTCAACGAAATTTGGTATGGAGTTAGATGTTAGTATTTCGAGTGAAACGCTACCTTTAAATTTTTCTCGGACTTCCGGTTTCAAAATGGCCACCAAAAACGGGTATAATTTTCAACGTTATGCAATCTCGATGACATTTAACATGCTCCGATTGCAATGAAATTTGGTGTGGAGGTAGATTTAAGTGTCCCGAGTGGAACTCCACATTCGAAATTTTTTTTCGACCGTGGTTTCCAAAATGGCGGCCAAAAACCGGGTGAAATTTTAAACGTTGTCCGATTTTAATGAAATTTGATATGTAGGTTCACTTCAATGTCCTGAGTGGAATGCAATACTATCCATGGGGATTTTGGGCGACTTCTGTGTTGGCATCCCAACACATTATTTTTAATTAGTCAATTGCATTACAATAATTATTGTCGAATGTTTATTCTTAATACAAGAAAGCTTCCGTCGATACTCAACGTTAAAACACGACTGTTGTCGATTAAATTATGTCTACCCTTCATCCCCCTCCACACACACACACACACACACACCACACACACAAACCAAAAAACCAGGGCGTAACAATATATGGTTTAATGTGAAATCCCTTATCGACAGGTCCAGGATAGATCCGAAAATTGTGTGTAGGCCCGAACTTTTGTGCTACCATTATTAATTGTTACGCCATTGCAAAACAAAAAGTTAATTATTCATTGCCCTGTCCAAATATTCCATACCTTCACAAAAGTCAAGTCTGTCAACAAAGAAATCTTGTATCAAAAACTTATAGAAGGCGCGGACGAGTATCCTTATAAGTCTATCCAGGAGCCTATAAATCAACGGGACTGGAATATATCTAACGATAATCGTATACTTTTCCTTGTCGCGCCACTCATCTAATTAGCTAACAAGTGTCGACACGAATATGGCCGTATATACGGCTTTTGTGCGATACCATCTGTTCGAGACTCATGTGCATATATCACAGGCACTTGGGGTCAGGATAACTTTTTTTGGTATGGAATAAACAGCCAATAAATGAGTTTACAGTGTGTATTCACTCGTTTGGTAACTAGTCTGACATGTCTCGATCATTGTGAAATATTGACCCCGGAAAAATAATAAATTTCCATACAATAAAGAGAATTTTTGAATTTTTTGGGGGGTCAATATTTCACAATGAGACATATCAATAAAAAATTATCCTGACAACAAGTGCCTGTGGCATAGATCAATACATTGATGTATTTAACAAATAAATTAACAAATTAATTACAAAAACACAACACACACACACACACACAAATAAGTAAGACAAATCCCAGGTCTATCTACAAGAAATTGGCGTTGTTGGCAAACAAAATTAGTGTAGATCAGTGTATAATAATCAGTTTAAGATCAACATTACATCTATTTTCGACCAATTTGCAGTTTTCCATTGAGTATATTTCGTTTGATCTGGTAACAGTATATTGGTTCCTGGTGTACATACTTATTCAATTTTCGTTCATCATGAAATATATTTTTTTAAAGATCGTATGTTCTCCCATGATATTAGTCCATGCGTGTTCACTATTTTCTTTATCCTGTCTCGTTTACTATCAGTACTGTCAGGACCTTGATTTTCTTGTTTAAACCTTGACCCAACAATAGTAACAACGAAGTTGTAAGCTCGGGCTTTTTGTTCAACCAGCGATCGACATGGCCGTGTTTCTGCGCAGTACTTCACGTAAAGTGATTAACAGTGCCCTAAAATACCAAACAGCATGCATGTCAGGTGTGCCAGAACCTCAGAGAAAACCTGACATCAAATATGCAAAGGTAAGTAAAAGCTTAATTATCTGTTGACAACGTCACTCAACAGGTGACCTGTTCGAGATATTATTAATACTTGATACTTTTTAAAACGTATTTTTATTAAAAATTTCTTGATTGATTGAGTGAGTGTAAAATTTCTTGAAAAAAGTCTTTTTAAAATAATTTTATATCAGCAAATATGTCGTTTTTTTTAGAGCTATGCAGATTTTAGCTTATATTTCACATGTACTAAACATAATGATAGCTTTATGCTAGTACAAGTGAACAGGCACTTGTCTCATAATTTATTCCTATATATAAAACACTTTCATAGGTACATGTATATATTGTTAAAAAATAAATTATGAGACAAGTGCCTGTCTTAGTGGTGTCTGTATAACAGTGTCTTAAAATTTGTCACATTTCAGATTTGTCTTTTTTGGTTACTGTTACTTTGCATTTTCACCTTCAAGATTTAAATTTTTTACATCACATTTTAAAATTTGTAAGTTATTATTAACTATTTCATAATAGAGTGGTAATTATTGGCACATGCATTTGTATACTTGGTCCCTTTAAAGTTACATGTCCTTAATGCTCTAATAAGCTCATTTACCTCCGATGACCTACAGTTTGTTTACAGAAACAAATGCATTAAACAATAACACATTATCTTTATTTTCAAAATACACACATATTAGGGTCAAACAAATACAATACAAATGACATGTATACGAAACATCAAACCAAGATCATGTGACCAAGATATACCATATGTATTGAACTTCTGACCAACGAGGATCCCTGCTTCACAAAATGATATTCTAGATTGCTTTAAAAAGTTTTCTAGAGGTTGAGGAGTAAACCTCAACTTATCCAGTGGTTGACCTTGCACAAAAGTTGTTTTAAGATCATTTATATTCAAGATGAATTCCTTTCTAATAGTCAAGTTTTTTTTATAAGGTAGGTAAAAATTATACTCATCATCATCAACTTCTTTTAAATCACAGAATTTACAGATTCTTTCATTTCTTGGAATATTTTTATATCTATCAGTTTCTTTATCTAGATAGACAATAGACAATAGACAATATTTATTTGCGCAAACACATTTACAATAAATGGTTAAGGCATGAAACAAGACTGTCACTTTTACAATAAACATATAGTTATATATACAAGTTATAATCTATATGATATTCATGGTGTGACAGTGGTAATACAGTTATAAAAAAAAAATGAATCATTATGATCTTATGTTTAAGCAACTTTTAATAAATCTGGCTGTTAATTTGACAATTTCAGTTTTGCTATTAAGCAGAAAAGAGATATGATCACTGACCTTAAATTTTGATATTAGTTGTCTTACTTTAAAAAATTGTAGAAAATTGCAAATAGTCTTTACACTATTTCATTTTTTAAATTACATAAAGAAAGGGTTTAGAAAGTTCTATCATTTAATGATTTAAGTTTATTTAAACATCTGTTATTATACTCTCATGCATGACTGTATTAATTTGTTTCTTCAAAAACATTTATCCTTTTCAAAAGGTTTCACCTGATTTTATTGAATTTTGGTTTTTTAATTCAAATTATTTACAGATGCTATTAACAGAGGCGTATACCAAGTATATGTTCCTTCATTATTAAGAGGTATTAATGGTATATGCCTCTTTGACTAGAGGATTTACATTTTCTGAGTTGATTTTATATAAATATAACATACTTTGAAATTTAATAAAGGATATAAGAGGATATCTACCAAGTTTAGATTTTGCGGAGATTTTACATGCATTTCTTTATAGGCCCAACACAGATTTACAAAATCTATTGTGTATTTGTTCATAGGCAAATATGTTTTCCACTATATCACATAATGATTTCAGAGATTTAAATGTGGTTAAATAATCATCAATAAACAAAATTTCACAATTGTATAATAATATGAGTCTGACCAATATATTCAATAACAAGCTAAATTCACTTGCAGAGCTTGAAAATTTTGGAAACAACTTTAAAGAGAAAACAAGACCTTTAAACCCTTCATACTTAATTCTTGTATGGCTCTTTTAAAATTTCCTTTGTAGTCAATAACATTCCTTTAAAAAATTATATTCTTTAACTTCATACAAAGGATGATTCATATAGTAAAGATTTAGAGTGACTGTAGAAGTGTATTGAAAGGTCAAAACTTTAGTTTTTTTAATATTTACAGTTAATTGCCCATCAAAGCAGTACTGTTCTAAGTTATTTAATGCATTTTGAAGACAACGATAGGTTATCAGATATAATGACAGGTATCCTTTTAACTTTTTAGCTACAGCCATTATCAAATATTTAATGTAAATCATTAATAAAGCAATTGAATATAAAGGGACTTAAACTATCCCCTTGTTTTATTCCCCTTTCTAAATCAAAGAATTCTGAAATTTTATTTTCTATTTTAATAGCAGACTGGCTCCGACTATACATGTCTTTTATGATATTAAATACTATGTTCCCCACACCATTTAACATTAATTTATATAATATACAGTGTCTGGCTTCTTAAACACTTGTAAAAAATAATAATAGTTTAATGATAAGGAAGAGAAAACAAAATACATAACAGGAAGGAAATGTGTAATATTGTGAAACACCTTCAGCTTAATCATACATACATGTTAAACAAAGGAAGGGTTTGCCCCTCCTACTTATGGAAAACAGTTTTTCAGAAGATACTTATACAGTAGTGAATGTATTCTGAACAAAAGATAGCAATTTGGGTTAGGAAAAATATATAAAGATAGTATGTTTCATATTCCTTGCATATTTTCATGTCAATAATCAGAAAAGACTTTTGGCTTTGCTCATTTAAATATGAAAATACATGTTCATCAAAAGAAAATTCTGTTATATGTTTTGAGAAAGCAGTAGAAATTTTGTGGATCAGTAAGAGGTGGATAGGCCCCAAAATCGGAAGTAAATCTTGTAAATCTGTAGCGTTGAAATGTGTGCTAAGCTCAACAACATGTAATTCTACCACAACAGTAGGGTTAATATAATGAAAACTATGTGTACTATTAACTGGATCTTTGGTCCAGTTATATTTTAATCATTATCTTTAATATTTTATTTCAGTTTTGTGTCATAAAGCAAACACACCATATGGTACTTATAGAAAATAATTCATTTTAATATTTGTTATGCAACTCCCTCTTTTATTCAGAATTTTTAAAACATGTTTGTCGATTAGAGTTTGTTTGTTTTCGCAACATTTTACATCAACGATGATAACATCCTTCTATTTTATTTTGTAATCTTTTCAAACCAAAATCAATTTAAAAATGAAAATTTTTATTAACTTTCTGATTGATTTCATGGGAAATAGGATAAATAACTGACAAAAAAAATTATTGGCTCAGCATGGTAATGGAAAATTCAGTTTGAATGCATTTTGCATTCAGCACAGGGGAATTTTTGAAAAGTTAAACATATTAAAGTTTGGAAAGTAAACATTGTTTAAAAGGCAGAAATATATTTTTGTGATGTTTGATAAATGACTTGTTATTCGAATAGAGGGAACTGGGTTGTAGAAAAGACTAGTTTTAATTATAAAGTGGTCCCGGGTAGTGTACATGCATGACTAAACTAAAGTCTGTCACTAACACTGCAACATTGTATCTAATGAGTTTTTTTTAAATAGAGGGGACCAGTTTGTGCAAAGGACTAGATTTAATAACAATGGGATCCTGGGGTATACACTACATGCACACCTTAAAGTTTGTCACAAATGCTGTGATATTATAACAAGGAGTGGACTACATTATTTCTCATCATTGCTACTCTTTTTAGTTGTAAGTTTACTTTCTGCTGAAAAACACATGTGAAAATATTGGTTCAATCCTTATAAATAGTGATAATTAAGCTTTCATCTTTATACATTTAAAAAGAACACTTATATTAAATGACTTTGAAATTTAACATCTAAGCACTATTTGGTAATTTTTTTTAGAAGTTAAACAATTTTTTAAGAAAAACTGTTTTTGGATACATTTCAAATAAGAAAGGTCATTAAATAGGACATTGAGGAAGTTCATGATTTTGACCACTGACTCCTCATATAAAATAAGAATGAGCCTCTTGACATTCATGTGAAATATAGAAAAAATGTTAAAAAAAAAATGTTAAAAAAAGAACTTTGAGCTTGACTGCTTATAACTTGACCTTGACCATGCTGAAGGTCAACAGTGATCAACTGCGAAAATCCTATTTTAATATTTGGTATAGATATTGAAATATGGCTATTTATAATGAATTTCATCAATACAGGAAAGATAACTCAAATAAATGGTCAATTAAAATATTTGACACTTAAAGACCTTTAAGAGATCTACTGTTTTAATCATGGTTTCAGTTTTGTATATCTTATGGTTAGGAGATCTGCACACATATCAAATTTAGAAGATGAACATGATCTTTTACCTGGTAACATCGGATTCAAGAGTAAAAATGGCACTAAATTGACTTGAATAAAAAAGGGCAAAAACTCATATAAAGCTAGGACCTGAAAAATAAATTTTGATCAGCAGAAAGAGGAAAAGAAAAAGACCAAAAATATGAGGCTTTCCTCTCTGAGGCCTTAAAAACAAGACATGGATAAACTATGTAGCAGAAAAATTGGGTCAAGTGGCATTCAAGTAAATCTTCATGTATTCATATTTAATATTCTTACATCTATTGCATTTAGAAAGGCCATGGTGGCCAAGTGGTTAAGGTAGTTAGTTATCTACTGTTGATCACATGCTTTTTACCACCAACCCTTACTGTGAGCACTGGGTGTGCTGGAATCATAATTGACAAAACATTTCCACTTTTCCTGCCTACAGTTGTCTTTTCACCTGCATGGTACTCAGGATTTCTTCACCAATAAAATACTGGATGCCATGCTATGGCTGAAGAACAGCTGAAAGTGGACCCATTCAAGCAACACAACCTTACAATCTATTGCATTTAGCATAATTTAGTAGACCAGACTCGTGATGCAAAGTAGAATTAGCTGGTGTAATTGATACACCAAAAAGATTATCAACAATTTTTTCTTTAAGTAGTAAACTTGTTACTTCTTCCATTTGTTTACAACAGAGAAGTACATACACACAGATGTTTACAAAAGAACTTTTTTAATACAATAAACTCACTCCAGTCCTAAAAGGTTACCAGATTAATGACAGCCATGCTCTGTCATATTTATGCTTACTTGTAGAGTAATATAACTCTTGCCTTGAAAATAATAAATGCCTGCATTTTCAAATTTTCAGTTGGACATTTATGAAATAGCAGTATATATTTTCTCTCATAAACCATAAAAAAGTAATATGCACTGTAAACCAATTCTACATGTTGGTCGTTGTTGATATTGTATTGTATTGTAAAGATTCCTGAACAACCAGAAAACTCTGGGCTAAATATTACACTTTAAAAAAAGCTCCAATACTGGGTACTTTACTTCTCCCTCGGAGAACACAATAAGTAGTGAAAGTGGAACAGATGCTTTAAAAAGAGACGGGGAGACTTCATTGCAAGATTTTGTGCATGCAAGGCGGTGGGATAAAGTATATAAATTGTAAACACTGTAAGAGAAGACATCATATTTAAGTTTCTGGAACCTGTTACTTGTCCATATTGCCCCCTTTAGGGTCAGTGTGAGCTATTCTCATCACTTTGCGTCCATCGTTGTCTGTGTTGTCTGTAAACTATTCACATTTCAATCTTCTTCTTCAAAATCACTTGGCCAATTGGAACCAAACGTGGCAGGAATGTTTATTGGGTGGTTCTTTACAAAGTTCGAGTTTATGATGCTGAGCAAATATTAAACATTGCTGCCAGAGCCTGTAATGCGTTCTGATTGGCTGAATTTCAAAAATCTTCTCCTCATTAACCGCTTGTCAGATTGATTTGCAATATTGCAGAAATGTACCTTAGATGGTACTCTACGAAGTTTGAGTTTTTTGTGCTACTCCAAAATCCAAGCTAGCCACCATTGCAGGACAATGTTTAACATAGAACCCGGAGGGAAAAACATACAAACAACTTCTTTTTAGCTCACCTGACCCAAAGGGTCATGTGAGCTATTGTTATCACTTTGCGTCCGTCGGCGTCGTCGTCGTCGTCGTCGTCGGCGTCGTCGTCGTCGTCGTCGTCGGCGTCTGTAAACTTTTTACATTTTAATCTTCTTCTCTGAAACCACTTGGCCAATTGAAACCAAACTTGGCCATAATGTTCATTGGATGGACCTTTACAAAGTTTGTGTTTTTTATTTTGATTGGTAAACCAATATGGCCGCCACCTCAAGACTTAGTTTAACATAGGACCCTATGGGAAAAAAGTTAAAAAGGGCTTCTTCTCTGAAACCGTTTAACCAATCAAAACAAAACTTACTAGCAATATTGTTTAGATGGTCCTCTATAAAGTTTGTGTTTTAGATGGGAATTGGAAATTCAAAATGGCCGCTACTGCAGGACTTAGTTTAACATAGAACCCTATGGGAAAAAGTTTTAAAAGGCTTCTTCTCTGAAACCGGTTAATCAATGGAAACAAAAACTTACTAGCAATATTGTTTGGATGGTCCTCTATAAAGTTAGTGTTTTTTATGGCAATTGGAAATTCAAAATGGCTGCCACCGCAGGACTTAATTTAACATAGGACCCTATGGGAAAAAGTTTGAAAGGCTTCTTTTCTGAAACCGGCCAACCAATGGAAACAAAACTTACTAGCAATATTGTTTGGATGGTCCTCTATAAAGTTAATGTTTTTTATCCCAATCTGATATTCAAAATGGCCGCCACCGCAGGACTTAGTTTAACATTGGACCCTATGGGAAAAATGTTAAAAAGGGCTTCTTCTCTGAAACCGGTTAACCAATCAAAACAAAACTTACTAGCAATATTGTTTGGATGGTCCTCTATAAAGTTTGTGTTTTTTATGGCAATTGGAAATTCAAAATGGCTGCCACCGCAGGACTTAATTTAACATAGGACCCTATGGGAAAAAGTTTGAAAGGCTTCTTTTCTGAAACCGGCCAACCAATGGAAACAAAACTTACTAGCAATATTGTTTGGATGGTCCTCTATAAAGTTAATGTTTTTTTATCCCAATCTGATATTCAAAATGGCCACCACCGCAGGACTTAGTTTAACATTGGACCCTATGGGAAAAATGTTAAAAAGGGCTTCTCTGAAACCGGTTAACCAATCAAAACAAAACTTACTAGCAATATTGTTTGGGTGGTCCTTTATAAAGTTTATGATTTTTATGCCAACTGGAAATTCAAAATGGCCACTACCGCAGGACTTAGTTTAACATAGGACCCTATGGGAAAAAGTTTTTAAAGGCTTCTTCTCTGAAACCGGTTAATCAATGGAAACAAAAACTTACTAGCAATATTGTTTGGATGGTCCTCTATAAAGTTTATGTTTTTTATGGCAATTGGAAATTCAAAATGGCCGCTACCGCAGGACTTTGTTTAACATACGACCCTATGGGAAAAAGTTTTTAAAGGCTTCTTCTCCGAAACCGGTTAATCAATGGAAACAAAAACTTACTAGCAATATTGTTTGGATGGTCCTTTATAAAGTTTATGTTTTTTAAGGCAATTGGAAATTCAAAATGGCCAACTCCCCCGCAGGACTTAGTTTAACATAGGATTCTATGGGCAAATAAAAAAAATCTCTATACAACTGGTTAACCAATGAAACAAAGCTTTCTAGTAATATTGTTTGGATGGTCCTATTTAAAGTTTATTGAAAATTACAGGACTTACTTTAACATCAGGGAAATGCCATCTTCATTGCCTATAAAATCAGGTGAGCGATACAGGCTCTTAAGAGCCTCTGGTTTGGAAACAGTTCCACACAATGAAGCCAAATTATGAAGAAATGAAGGTTGGATAGTTATCTAAATATTTTGAGTTTTTCGAGCCAATTGCAAATTCAACATGGCTTCCAGGGCCACTAATGCATTCAAATTGGCTGAATTTCAAAATTCTTCTTCTCAGAAACCGTTTGGCAGATTGATTTGAAATATTGTAAATATGTACCTTAGATGGTCCTCTACAAAGTTTGAGATTTTAGTGCCCATCCAAAATCGAAGATGGCCACCATTGCGGGACTTAGTTTAACATAAGACCCTATCAGAAAAAAATATATACAACTTCTTCTTCAAAACTGTTCCACACAATAAGGCCACATTATGAAGAAATGAAGGTTGGATACAAGGGTCTGGAAATGGTCATATTTGCCGGACATGTCCGACATTTACATTAAAATGTCCGACTAAGGTTTACTCAAATCGGACATCCAAAAAAAGTGATATTTAACTTGGTCAATAATATAAATATCTTTTAGTTGGTTTCAATACCTTTAATTTCCGCTAGATATAAATATTTTATTAAAAAATCAACCCTTAGGCTATTTCCCGTCACTGACACTTCAGGTGTTTATTGAGTAATCATTCACTCCAGTCAAGTGTTAATTACGTAATATGGTTAACACACCAGGTGATAACCTAATTATGAGTACAGATCCGTTTCATCTATTTCGTAGAATATGTTTTTGCAACAGTATTTTGAAACAATGGGAACGAAGTGGTTGTATGTTATATTGCTTAGAAAATATGACTTATTGATGGAAAAACACTTGTGGTCAAAATTGTACATCACGCATGCGCCAATGTACCTGACGTACATAAATCTTGGGAAAATCTTTTCAAATTAAATTCTATTGAAATGATGAAAACAAAAATAAATATTTAATTCAATAAATAATAACTTGTAAAAAACGTGGTCCATCGCAGAGTATCGTATAAAATTCAATCCTGTTCCGAACTTGTTGCAATTTTGAAACAACTTCCTACTTCCGGTTAATGAAAATGTCTCACGAATGTTCATAAAAAACGTTGTTTGCTATTACTTTGTTGAATAGACAACATGTCATTTTATAATAAAGAAATCTTAGGAAGCAGAATGTTTTCCTACGTATATTTCCTTTCTTGCACGGTGCATATATCATAGGAACCCACACAAAACAACAACTAATATATATCTACCACGGTCTTGATAAAAATTTAAAAGACCTTTATTCTGGACTTTAAGGAAAAGCACATACACATCCCAGCTTAAGCAAATACACAATATTTTTTATATGATGACCGGTAAAATGTCCGACATGACTCAGGAAAATGTCCAGCGCCTTGGTTGGATATATATTTTTAGTTTTTCGAGCCATTTGCAAATTGAAAATGGCTTCCAAGGCCACTAATGGGTTCTGATTGGCTGAAATTTAAAAAAATCTTCTTTTTACAAACTGCATGCAGATTGATTTGAAATATTGCAACATTCATAGAAACAGCATCATCATGTAAACTCTTTAGCATTTAATATCAAAATTTGTAAGAAAAGTAATGTCTCATCAATTTTTTTTTGTAAGTCAGGTAAGCGATACAGGCTCTTCAGAGCCTCAAGTTTAACAACATGAACAAATCAAGGATATTAAAACTAACTTGCATTTAAAACTAAATTTTACTTGTACGTAAACAAATAAAATTACAACATGTATCATATAATCTATTGTTATCTGTAGTGCAACCTTGAAAACTATTATCATAGTAGAATGACTCTGAAATGTATGTGAACTCTGTAAACAAGCATTAATCCATCAACAGACAAGAAATACATGTATTGACTACATATATAGATATCATATTTAGTCATATAATTTTCCATGTTCTATTTTCCTTCCAGTCCAATAAAAATGTATATTTGTAGATCAAGCTGTCTGTCTTGTGTTGTTAATTGATTTTTAGATCAGCTGTTTATTTAATAAAGTTTAATAAATTACAGCAGAAATTGATTGCTGTAGTTGCATCATATGGTTTTTTTGTAGAACAAACATGTCCTCAAACTGTAATTATTTGAAAAACATGTTTCATTTTTAGCTCACCTGATCCATTGGGTCATGTGAGCTATTGTTATCACTTTGCCTCCGTCTGCAGCGTCGTTGTCGTCTACGGCGTGCGTCTGTAAACTTTTTACATTTTAATCTTCTTCTCTGAAACCACTTGGCCAATTGCAACCAAACTTGGCCATAATGTTCATTGGATGGACCTTTACAGAGTTTGTGTTTTTTATTTTGATTGGTAAACCAATATGGCCGCCACCTCAAGACTTAGTTTAACATAGGACCCTATGGAAAAAAAGTTTAAAAGGGCTTCTTCTCTGAAACTGTTAAACCAATCAAAACAAAACTTACAAGCAATATTGTTTGGATGGTCCTCTATAAAGTTTGTGTTTTTTATGGCAATTGGAAATTCAAAATGGCCACCACCTCAGGACTTAGTTTAACATAGGACCCTATGGGTAAAAAGTTAAAAAGGCTTCTTCTCTGAAATCGGTTAACCAATCGAAACAAAACTTACTAGCAATATTGTTTAGATGGTCCTCTATAAAGTTCATGTTTTTTATCCCAATTATAAATTCAAAATGGCCGCCCCTGCAGGACTTAGTTTAACATAAGTCCCTATGGGAACAAGTTTTTAAAGGCTTCTTCTCTGAAACCGGTTAATCAATGGATACAAAAACTTACTAGCAATTTTGTTTGGATGGTCCTCTATAAAGTTTATGTTTTTTATGGCAATTGGAAATTCAAAATGGCTGCCACCACCCCTGGACTTAGTTTAACAAACAACCCTATGAGCAAATAAACAACCCGTTAACCAAAGGAAACAAAGGTTTTTAGTAATATTGTTTGGATGGTCCTATTTAAAGTTTATTGAAAATTATAGGACTTACTTTAACATCAGGGAAATGCCATTTTCATTGCCTATAAAATCAGGTGAGCGATACAGGCACTTAAGAGCCTCTGGTTTTACAGTGGTAACTCCTCTAAATTTTTTAATTTTGATAACATGCACTAGGCTACACATACATATTGTCACTGAGTTGTGTTTGGTGTGTAATGTAAATACCAAGGTATAAATGAGAAAGGTTGACAATATGTAATGATATCAAGAGTGTACATGGCTTCTAAAATATGCAACTGCTTTTTGACATCCACTCTACTGCATGTACATTAGAAGTAATTTCGAACTCTCGTCAAATAAAAAAAAGGCAATGGTATGATTATTCTATCCAATCCAAAAGTAACACACTTAAACATGAAAGGGCAACAAGAAAATGCTTAAAAAGGAATATTTTAACTATAATGTTGTTTATGCACATGAAGTCTCATGGTAACAAATGAAAAATTTAAACAACATATATTTATATTTATTTATCAATATGTCTTTCTGTTATGAGCATTTCCTCCTACACTACTGAATGGAATTTGATGAAACTTACTTACACAGAATCTTTGTCACAATGTGACATAGAGCCATTGTGCCATTTAACATTTTGATCTTAATTATATTTGGCATTTCCGTTAGAAAAACATGGACTTTGTCATTGACATATGGGAAGCAGGGTTATCAATTAGTGAGCATTGCTCACAGATTTTCTAGTTGTTTTAATAGCTTTTTGTAAATAGGACATTGGAATTTCTAAGTAAAACAGATATCTTAAAAGTTAATATTTTACTTCCTTCTTTTTTTGACAGTTACAATTACAGGCTTAAGTAGGCCTCTTGTTACTAATGATGTAAATTCAATTTGTCATTTTACCCTTGTATTTATAAAATTTACAGATCTTTATCAATAATGAGTTTGTGAATGCAGCAAGTGGAAAAACATTCAAGACAGTTAATCCATCAACAGGGGAGGTAATCTGTGAAGTTGCTGAAGGAGACAAGGTAAACACAGTTATCTACCCTTTTTTTGCTCATCTGGACCAAAGACATGTTAGATTACTAAAAATAAAATATACCCTAGTAGATGTCAAGTTTTTTTGTCAATATCTCAAAAAAAAAATCTTGTAAAAGCTATAGAGAAAACTGTAACTTCAAATTCATCAGTACATTAAGCTCTACAATATAGATGCTATTAATAGTCTGAAGATGTGTATTGTATTGACAATTTTCAATTTTTACTACTTGAAAACTAAGCTAGATTGTTATCACTATTTTGCTGTATTTTCCTTTGATCTTTATGTGCAGTATTATCCCATCTAACTCTACAAGCTTGAGATGGACCCATCTAACCTCGCTGTTAAGACGTCTTTAAGTAAACACCATGACATCACAGTGTTACAAAACAGCCATAAACGGATTATTTGCATTTTATGAAACTCAATGGACATTAAAACATTAAATACATTCAATTACAATAATGTTGTAAATAAAATTTTTTTTAGCTCTTTTGACCAATGTATTTTAAGGCTGATATAGACCGTGCTGTAAGTGCTGCCAAGGAAGCTTTCAGGTTGGGATCACCATGGAGACGTATGGATGCCCAAATGAGAGGTCATCTGATGTACAGATTGGCAGATTTGATGGAAAGAGATCGAGCATATCTTGCAGTAAGTAACACTGTCCAAATAGAATAATTTGGTACTAAGGTAATGCACAAAGTTGAGACTTAAACCTCAGAAATCTGATTGGAATATCTGAGAACAGATTAAGTTCCTTATAAAAATACAGGATCTTACATTAGTACAAGTGGATTTATCATGTAAGGAAATGAAAATCTGTAACATGTCCATTAGTTCATATTTCTTAAAAAATAGTGGGACATGGATTTCACTTATTTATATGGGTCTTTCCTTTCTAATCAATGTTGAATTTGATAATAAAAGTTACAAAAAGTCATTATTATCTTGACATGGTGAACCAAGTTTTAATTGAAAATTGGTAATTGAAAAGTAGATAATTAGCTGGGGATGCCCTTTCAGTTAAGGGCTAAATAGGTGTGGATTGATCACCTGTTCAGGTGAGTGATATTCAGCGAGGTATGCATAACACTTTTAATAAATAACATAATTGACAGTATATGAGTGTTTTTACGAGTTTATAGCCGTCTGCACTTCTCTCCTTAACAGGCGCTTACAACATTTTTTAGCGAAAGTTAAATATACTTTTTTTTAATTATTTACCATTCAAAATATATTAAACCGTTTTTGTCTCGCCTGCGACGAAAGTCGCTGGAGGCGAGACATATGTATGGGAATCCGGCGGCGGCGGCGGCGGCGTAAACACTTGACATCTTGCTTCATATCTTTGTAAGCCCAAGCCCTAGGTCCATCAAATTTGGTCCAGAGGTAGCTTATGATGAGTACTTGCCAGTCAGTCACCTGTCACCTGACCTTGACCTCAATTTCACGGTCCAGCGACTACGTTAAAGTTTTTGGGTTACGACAGTTCCTCTGTAACTACGCATGGTAGGATGACAATATTTGGTGTATAGGTTGCTGATGACTAGTACATGACTGTCTGGTAGGTGTCACCTGACCTTGACCTCAATTTCACAGTCCAGCGACTACGTTAAAGTTTTTGGGTTACGACAGTTCCTCTGTAACTACGCATGGTAGGATGACAATATTTGGTGTATAGGTTGCTGATGACTAGTACATGACTGTCTGGTAGGTGTCACTTGACCTTGACCTCAATTTCACGGTCCAGCGACTACGTTAAAGTTTTGGGGTTACGACAGTTCCTCTGTAACTACGCATGGTAGGATGACAATATTTGGTGTATAGGTTGCTGATGACTAGTACATGACTGTCTAGTAGGTGTCACCTGACCTTGACCTCAATTTCACGGTCCAGCGACTACGTTAAAGTTTTTGGGTTACGACAGTTCCTCTGTAACTACGCATGGTAGGATGACAATATTTGGTGTATAGGTTGCTGATGACTAGTACATGACTGTCTGGTAGGTGTCACCTGACCTTGACCTCAATTTCACGGTCCAGCGACTACGTTAAAGTTTAGGGGTTACGACAGTTCCTCTGTAACTATGCATGGTAGGATGACAATATCAGGTGTATAGGTTGCTGATGACTAGTACATGACTGTCTGGTAGGTGTCACCTGACCTTGACCTCAATTTCACGGTCCAGCGACTACGTTAAAGTTTTGGGGTTACGACAGTTCCTCTGTAACTACGCATGGTAGGATGACAATATTTGGTGTATAGGTTGCTGATGACTAGTACATGACTGTCTGGTAGGTGTCACCTGACCTTGACCTCAATTTCACGGTCCAGCGACTGCGTTAAAGTTTTTGGGTTACGATAGTTCCTCTGTAACTACGCATGGTAGGATGACAATATTTGGTATATAGGTTGCTGATTAATAGTACATGACTGTCTGGTAGGTTCCACCTGACCTTGACCTCAATTTCACGGTCCAGTGACTACGTTAAAGTTTTTGGGTTACGGCTGTTCCCCTGCAACTATGCAGGGTATGGTGACAATATTTTGTATACAGGCCGCTGCTGATATTTAATGCTATTTACGTAATGCTTATGACGAAATTTATTTTCGTTACTGATGCGGAATGCAGGCGAGACGTTTTTCTGTGTCCACACTTGTTCTAAATACTAACTACTCGCCAATATATACAGTCCACCAAATGTTAAGCATCACCTAAATATTTTCTGAAATAATTTTATTTCACAACGATTCATTCAGCATCTGATGCATTTATGCAATGCTTTCAAACAATACCTTTATATAACATACAGGTTAGATGTCAATAATTAGAGTCTTAAAGTGTAAAAACCGGTTTCAAAAACTTGTTCCGCATCTAATTAACAGACTGACTTTGAATGAAATAGCCAATTGAACGTGGATATTGTGGTTAGTTATTATCTTTTAAAGACTTCAACATGGTAAGATGAAAATTGAGTATCGCCGAACGCTGGCAAGCAATTGGAATGAAAAATGCTGGAATGAGTAACTGCCAAATAGCAGCCAATTTTGGGGTGAACAACTCTGTTATTAGCATACTTGTTACGATGCATAGACAGACAGGATTAATTGAGGACCGCCAAAGATCTGAGAGACCCCTTAAAACAACCCCTAGAGAGGACCGCTTCCTTGCTCATCAAGCCAGATTGTACCCCTTTTCAACAGCAGGCTAGTTATTACGAGGAATGTGGCCTACTGGTGGTCAAATCAGTGACCGAACAGTTATTACGAGGCTTCACAGATCTCGATTACGTGCCGGCAGGCCTTTGAAATGACCAGAACTGACAAGAAGGCACCCCCAAGCACAAATGGAGTGGGCAAGACATCATCGTCACTGGAATATAAGAAGCTGGAGTCGTATTCATTGGTCAGATTAAAGCCGCCTTCTGTTGAAGTCTTTTGACGGTCGGATACGTGTTTGGCGGCAAAGGAATACAGCTTTGGATAGAAACCATATTGTAGGAACAACTGCATTCAGTGGTGGCGGCGTTACTGTATGGGGATGCTTTTCACATGACTGCAAGCTCCCTTTACAGATTCTCAACGGTACATTGAATGGTCTGAAATACCACGATGACATCTTGGATGTTCACGTTAGGCCACATTTTGACAACCATGCTCTTGCAGACAGACCAATGTTTCAAGATGACAACGCTTGACCCCATCGAGGCCGTGTTGTGAGGACTTATTGAAACAGAAGCCATTGACACACTTCCATGGACTGCCATGTCACCGGACATGAATCCAATTGAGCATGTGTGGGACTTTATCGGGCGTAAAGTCAATCAACCGAACCCAAGATGCCAAAATGTTCCAGAATTAGAAGTCGCACTTGTGGAAGAATGGCAGAGATTTCCACAGTACAGACTTGGGCGTTTGGTTGCTGGAATGAGGCGGGGTGTTGAACATTTACACCGTAAGCGTTGAGGTTATACCCAATATATTGATGGAAAATACGCCAAACGACATTCCATTTGTTACTCTTTCACCTCAGGATTTGTTGAATGACTGTAATTTTGTAAACAATGAAAAATTTTGTGTCAAACTAAAACTTAAAATCACCTATTGTTTTGTTGTTTTTTGGCCTATTTTTTTGTGATCATTATTAGACCACTAGAATTTAATTTTACAATTTGAGGATTTAAATAAAGAATTTTACAAGTTCAAATTTCCTAATGATATATACATTTTCATACAAATTAAACTGTTTCTCATTTGTTTATGTTATTAAAAAAACATTAGATCTGGAAAAGTAGGTGATGCTTAACTGTATATATACTTGATGACATATAATCTTTCTAGAGCCTACATACTTACAAAAGCTAGTGGTAACCAATACCTTGACTTATCTGTTTTTTTTTACTCGAATTTTACCAAAACTCTTAATTTCAATTTATCGTCCATATTGACTAAACGTAAGAAAAATATGGTAATAGTACTAAATTCCTACTCTTACTAAAAAAAAAATAAAAGAGCTTGGGTATGATTATTCGATCTACATTTTCATATGTGTCTGTTCCAAGATTTATTTTATGAAGGTACAAAATGTCCTACCCATATGTATTTGAAAATATAGACACAAATTAACTAAAGATGCCTATGACAAGACGAGGAAAAAAAATGAAACATGATATAACCCATACAGTTGATGAATACCTTTCTATGAAATACTAATATGACAGGCAAACCTTACCTGTGGAACAATTTTTCAGGTTAAATGATTCATTTACCTGAACTTAATATAAAATGATATAATAGAGAATTTATTATGTCTTAAATGATATAGAGATGTGCTTTAACAATGAAGATGTCAAATCACTATCATTAAATGTATTATGACATTATTATCCATGTGTGAATGTTACTTTCATGTTCAGAATCCATCTTGATTGATTCTAATGTTGTAAGTGTGAAGTGGTCATCTATTTAATACAATGGAAAAACATAAATTTGAAAATAAAAGTAACTTTTGAAATAGATTCCAATGAGTTTCAGTTGTTTACACTATGATGAGATCTTCTTTAAACAGCCAATCAGAATTGACTCGATGTCTATTCCCGTTTTGTAAGTTGGGGAAGTTTGTACATTAATTCTGAAATATTTCAAACATTTCAATATGTTGCTTGTTTATTGTATCAATATATCGTTTGAATTGAAGGCTTTCATATTTTCAGCTGATATTGAAATGAAATTTTTGTACACCAGACAACAAACCAAGAGTAAACTAATCAAAAGATTGAAACATTGAACTAAATTCCTTTACAATACTGGTATATATCAGTTAATAATATAACAATTTTAGCCTTTAAATATGTTCAATAAGAAAAATATCAACATGAAATAACATATTGACATCCAACTTCGTTGTCCGTCGATATGTTCTCATGCCAATATTTATTCATATTGACCTAATTTAAAGGCTATAATTGTATAATATATTTTGCATACATGTAACTTTTACAGTCTCTGGAGACACTTGACAATGGGAAGCCGTACCAAATATCATTTACTGCTGATCTGGAACTTTCTATCAGATGTTACAGGTAAAAACATAAATAGATTAACAGTGTCAGAAATATAATGCAGCACAATACATACACAGTGAGTTGGTGTTATACACTTTAAACACAGTGTTGGGAAAAACTGATAATAGCTTACAGTATATACACTGTGTTATATACACCCAATACTTGGTGTTTGGAAAAATGGTGCAGTTCATAAATGTAGGGAGATTCTAGTTTGTAAAATTCATACTAAGACTTAGGTTGCAGGTCTTGTAAAATTCATACCACGAGTTAGTCAGCAGGTCTTGTAAAATTCATACCAAGACTTAGTTTGCAGCTCTTGTAAAATTCATACTAAGACTTGGTTTGCAGGTCTTTATTATTTATTTTTATGCCTCACAACATATAGATGTCTGCCCTAATGGGTCTGTCCACATTAGGTTGTCTAGCTAACTTCTACAGTTTAAGTGCTACAACATTTGTATTTTGCAGAATGTTTGTATGCATAATAAAAGTGTGCAGGGCAACAAGATTTTTATTTTCTTAAATTTTCATAAAATTGGACATAGTTGGACTTTGTCAGTTTGTAGGTTTCATGCCATATAAGAATATATGTTTTGTCTGGCTCTCCTCTTGCCTTAAAGCTACAGTTTTTATAATTGCTAGGATATTGCTAGGATATTTGAACACACAATTTAGGAGTGCAGTGCCAAAAAGATAGTTTAGTGATCAGATAGCTTAGGCCAGAGTACATGTCTTTTCCTGCTATTTTCTCCTTCATCTTTGAAGCTACTGTGTTTACATTTAGTTAGGTATTTAAACAAATAATGGAGGTTTGCAAGGAGAAAGAATTTCGTTTTTGTGAAATATTCTTAAAACTACAGATACATGTAGTTGGGGTACATGTCGTCCTGCTATTTCCTCCTTCATTTTTTAAGCTACATCAGTATTAAAAAGGATTTCGATTTTCATTCAAGTTTCTTAAAATTTCTGCATGTTGCAACACGTCTGCCATGTCACTGTTCAGGTGGAGGCAACATTTGTGCCTTGCAGACACAACTGTCTAAAAAACAACATTCCTATAACTTATCAAGCTGTGCATACTTTTAGTCTAGTTTGTTTTATTTTATATATATCTTTTTTATTAATGTATAAATTTGGTTAATACTTCAATTAGCTGTGAATCTTATTTCATGATTTAAAAATCAATATTTGTATTAATTATCATGCTTCTTTCATAGGTATTATGCAGGATGGGCAGATAAAAACCATGGAAAGACAATTCCTATTGGTAAGCACACGTCATAATTTTTTTATCATATACAAAGTTTGTATTTATTTTATTTCTCTAACTGATTTTTGCCAATGCCACGCATGTATATAGTTCCAACTGTCATAATTAGCAGTGTTTGATAGTCAAAGATGTATTACCAAATCATTTTAAATTTTGAAATATATTTGGGTACCACAAAACACAGATTCCATTTGAATGTGATTTTACTTTTGTCATTTTTGAATTGTGACCCCTTAAACACTGAAAATAGCAAAATTTGTGGTTTACAATGATAAGTTGAAAAAGCTTTAAATTATTTATTTAAAATTAAGAAATGTTTTTAGGGACCACTACACAAAGATCTACTTTATATTTGCCCAATTTTACTTTGCCGCAGGTCCTTTCTTACTGGAAAGAGATCACAGGCATCTGTGTCTTATGGACACATTCTTCTTTTATTTTCACAATCCTCACCCACTCACCCTCAGTGAGGTTTGTTATTGGTGTATATATCGTTACAGCTGGTGACTTTGCCTGTTACACCAGACATGAACCAGTAGGAGTATGTGGACAGATAATCCCGGTAAGTTACAGTGTACACAGATGTAAGTATTTTAGTGGAACATTTATGGGGTACAAGAAATATCTATTTCGAAAATTGAAGTTGCCATAATATTTTTATATATTTTAATTTCCTTTAAATACTCAATGGCTCAATAGCTGTGCAAAGTTGTTAATTTTTGTATAACCTAACTTGGTATTTCAGCACGTGACTGATTGTAATGTCTTTATATAAATGTTACATGTCTGACAATTTTATTGTCACCCATGTCAGACATGTAACATTTATTTTATTATACCAAAAAACTATTCACACCATGAACAACTTTATTCAATAATGGTATTTAATTGATGTAATAATGGTAATGAAACAGCAATTTAACAATAAAAGTAAACTGACAGTATCCAGAATCTTTAAATCTGCCTCGTTTGTGGTAGAAAAACGTTTGTTGCTTGACATTATTGTCGTCTGTTTACAATGGAAATGTAAAAATAGATATTGCACATGCGCGAATGGTACAGTAAAATTTTCTAACATTCCGTACCTATGGTAGCGGGTGACAGTATTTTTCCGTCAGTAAATGTTTTTTGACAGTACTTATATGTCACGGTGGCCTATGGAAGATTAACATTGTAAATGAAATTGAGGTATAATAAAATAAGATGTATTGATGACATTGACTATACATGAATTCTTCCGCAAACAAGTGATGACACTAAAAACAGTGAATTGCAAATATTATTTGATTACTTGTAAAATATTGTTCTTATTACATGTATTTCCATTTTACTATGGAATTTAAAATATAAGGTTTGTTTTCAATTGTTGGTTAGATTATTGGATATAAACGACTTTGGATCGATTTATGCTGCAACATTAAACGCTTCTCGGTTTATCCAGAGTAAATCGACCCAAAGTCGTTTATATCCAATAATCGAACCAACAATTGAAAACAATCCTTAAATATACCAACGGCTTTAAAAACATGAGTCAAGTTTTCTAAATCTGTAATTCCTGCCATCATTGGATGAATATAAAAAACACTTACCAAATAAAACTAATTGTTTTCAAACAATAAAAAAAATTGTCAAGACAAAATATATGACATAATGCTGTTACAATACTAAGCATGGTTTGTTTGTTTTCAGTGGAATTTCCCACTGCTGATGCAGGCATGGAAGTTGGGACCGGCCTTGTCAATGGGTAACTGTGTTGTGATGAAGACAGCAGAGCAGACACCTCTCACAGCCTTGTATGTTGCCAAACTGGCAATGGAGGTAAGACTTTGTGTTGATTCAGATTCATGCCTTTCTGCTCCTATGGCACCTGCTGCCTCCAGGTCACTTAAGTGTTAGTACCATTATAAGATACATTTACTGATGACAGGAATCTGGAAACAAATTCTAAGGTCACTTAATATTATGATATCAAAACAATTTAGAACAAGTTTTAAAATTGTATTCAGTTGTGTACGAATTCATTATTTCGAATTATTTAGCACAAATATATCTAACGCAACAATTTTTAACCATTAGTAAAATTTAATTTAAGTAATTGATAAATATTTTTTATATGTTTAACATTAATTTGACTATTGACTGAGTAATGAAATTTATCATCGAATTCACCAATAATTCAGATCTTGAATTTCCCATTTTCAATAAAAAGTACATGATCACTGTGTCAAAATTAAAAAGGAGAACATGTATATTGGATATGACAATAGGTTACCATTGAATGGATTTTTTTTTTGCAAAATAAATACCAGTCAAGATGGTAAATTTTCCCAAGGTGCAATTAGAAGAAAATTCAGTCTCGAGTCTGGTATTTTCTGAAGTGTTCCAAAATAAACATGGTCTACCTGTTGTTTTTAGCTAATCTGACCCAAATATGTGCTATTCTCATCACTTGGCATCTATCGTCTTCGTTGTTGTCGTTGTCGGCCATAAACTGTTCACATTTTAATCTTCTTCTACAAAACCACTTGGCCAATTGAAACCAAACTTGGCGGGAATGTTTTTTAGGTGATTCTTACAAGTTTGAGTGTTTGGTGTTGATCAAATATTAAAAATGGCTGCCAGGGCCATTAATGCATTCTGATTGGCTGAATTTCCAAAAATCTTCTCATAAATCCCTTGGAAGATTGATTTGAAATATTGCAGAAATGTACTACAGAGTTTGAGTTTTTTGTGCTGATGCAAAATCCAAGATGACCACCATCGCAGGACAAAGTTTAACAAAGAACCCTATTGAAAAAACATACAAACAACTTCTTGAAAACTGTTCCACTCAATGAAGCCAAATTATGATGAAATAAAGGTTGGTTAAATCATATTATTTTGAGTTTTTGGATCCAATTGCAAATTCAACATGGCATCCAAGGCCACTATCGCCTGAATATAGCTGAAATAATGCTGCTCGGGCGTTAAAACACCATTAATCAATCAATCAAACCAAGGCCACTAATGCATTCTGATTGGCTGAAATTTCAAAAATCTTTTTGTAAATGTGCAAACTTAGGTTAGACACACCCCAGTGATACAGTTTTGATTCAGACACAGTAAAATACTTTTTTGTCAAATTAGATGGTAAGAAGAGAAATTAATTACAAATACGCCAACCAATGTAACAAAGGAGGCATAGTCATTTTATTCTCCAAAAGTTGATAAAATATGTGTGATCTATACATCCACTAGCATTCATATTGAAGACATAGTGAAAAATATTTCTATTCTTAAATTGTATCTCTTAAAAAGATTAATATATGTTAAATTTGAATTTTGTTTTTTTTGGTTTTTTTTTTTTTTTTTGGGGGGGGGGGGTTTCGTTTGTTTGATTTTTGTGTTTCATATACATGTACTAACACATTCAGAATGATAAATCTTGGAAGGGATTAATGCCAAGTCAGTGTGGATAGAATCCACTATAAGTTTGTTTGATTTAGATAATGACTTGGTGGATTATTATAAACTATTACCCTACTCCATATATACAATACACTTTAATCATACTATTTATTAATTATACATTTTAATAGGCTGGTTTTCCACCTGGTGTACTTAACATTGTCCCAGGATTTGGCCCTACTGCTGGAGCAGCCCTTGCTGAACATCCTGAGGTGGACAAGGTGGCCTTTACTGGATCCACAGAGGTCAGTAGGTGTGACACACTAAAATTTAGTTTAGTTGGCAGGTGACAAAAAAATCAACAAAATTGGAATTCTAAAATAATAATGAATCAATCAAGTTTTATTTCCAAATAGACTGTTATTCTAAATAAACATTGAAATATTTTACATATTTACTTCAACAGAAATAAAGACACATGATAGGTTTATTAAATGTATATTTCATGTGCACTGAAAGGTAAACAATAATATATGTACGATAAATTGACAGATGTTCATAAATTTTCAAAGGCTACTTTACTAGATATTCGTTTTCCCCCGCCGCAACGCGATGGTGGGACCTAGTAATAGTCTGCATCTGTGCATCTGTCTGTCCATCTGTCACACTTTTGTGGACACATCTCCTCTGAAACCGCTTTATGGATTGCTTTGATATTTAGTAGGATTAATTGTTATGATGGGTAGATGTGCACATTATCCCGTCATTTTGATTTGTCAAATTTTGTAGGAGTTATGGAACTTTGACCCTTTCAGCAATATAATACAATAGTAGATCTTGTGGGCGCATCTCCTCTGAAACTGCTTGACAAATTGCTTTGATATTTTGTAGGATTAATTGTTATGATGTGTAGATGTGCACATTATCCCGTCATTTTGATTTGTCAAATTTTGTAGGAGTTATGGAACTTTGACCCTTTCAGCAATATAATACAATAGTAGATCTTGTGGACGCATCTCCTCTGAAACTGCTTGACAAATTGCTTTGATATTTTGTAGGATTAATTGTTATGATGTGTAGATGTGCATACACTATCATCATATTGATTCATTAAAATTTGTAGGAGTTATGGGACTTTGACCATTTCAGCAGTATAATACAATGGTAGATCTTTCGAATGCATCTCTGAAACTGTTAAATGGATTGCTTTGATATTTAATAGGATTAATTGTTGTGATGTGTAGATGTGCTTACTACAGGAGTTATGGGATTTTCACCATTTTAGCAATATTGAACAAGACTGAAAGCTTATTTTATCTAGCAATCTACTCGAGTTTCACATTCTGATGAAGTTATTTCATGTAGATGCTTAGCTCTTCCCAAATACTTTGTCCAAACAGTTCTAATATTATATGCTTACTATTTTGTCCCAAAACTAAATGCATCACATAAATTTTTTTCTCATTTATATTCTCACACCTCTTACATGTCGTATGCAATTCGATACTGCAGCTGCGGGGGACATTTGACTACATGTAGCAACTTGCTATTGTTTTTTTTAATCTTAGATGGCAGAATATATAGATATCAAAATTAGTGTATTTTTTGGCAATTTTGAAACAATTATGGCTGTCTTTACATTTTATTTAGAATTTGTTCCACCTAAAGCAGGTACTAATGGTTGCAAGTATACTCCAATTTCAGCAAATACAAATAGAATATGAAGATTCTACAAAGGAATTTCTTTTTTGTGATATATAATATATATATATATATATATATATATATATATATATATATATATATATATATAAGATGATAAAAAGCTGCATACGTAACGGTCAGCATTGCTTGACTGATGCAACTCAAAATGAAATATTTTTTAATTTAAAATTTAGACAGATATTACTAACATGGATACTGTAGTTTGAGAACTTTTTTATCAGGAATTTTTTAACAGTTAGGTAACAATTCTTCCAATTTTAAAACTATATAAAGAAATTTCATGTTTCTGTAATGGATTTACTCACAATATTGTTATTGATTTTAGGTACAAGTGACTTTGTTCATATTGAATTGTAGGTTGGTAAAATAGTAGCCAAAGCAGCTGCTGGGTCTAACCTAAAGAGAGTGTCCCTGGAGTTGGGTGGTAAAAGTCCAAACATTATCTTGGCCGATGTTAACAGTAAGTGTACTATTGACTGTGTCTAACCTAAGAGAGTGTCCCTGGAGTTGGGCGGCAAAAGTCCAAACATTATCTTGGCCGATGTTAACAGTAAGTGTACTATTGACTGTGTCTAACCTAAGAGAGTGTCCCTGGAGTTGGGTGGTAAAAGTCCAAACATTATCTTGGCTGATGTTAACAGTAAGTGGTGTTACTATTGACTGTATCATTGGGGTGTGTCTTAAGAGAGTGTCCCTGGAGTTGGGTGGTAAAAGTCCAAACATTATCTTGGCTGATGTTAACAGTAAGTGCTGTATTATTGACTGTATCATTGGGGTGTGTCTAACCTAAGAGAGTGTCCCTGACTGTATCATTGGGGTGGGTAACCTAAAGAGAGTGTCCCTGGAGATCGGTGGGAAAAGTCCTAACATTATCTTGGCTGATGTTAACAGTAAGTGTTGTATTATTGACTGTATCATTGGGGTGTGTCTAACCTAAGAGAGTGTCCCTGAAGTTGGGTGGTAAAAGTCCAAACTTTATCTTGGCTGATGTTAACAGTAAGTGGTGTTACTATTGACTGTATCATTGGGGTGTGTCTTAAGAGAGTGTCCCTGGAGTTGGGTGGTAAAAGTCCAAACATTATCTTGGCTGATGTTAACAGTAAGTGCTGTATTATTGACTGTATCATTGGGGTGTGTCTAACCTAAGAGAGTGTCCCTGACTGTATCATTGGGGTGGGTAACCTAAAGAGAGTGTCCCTGGAGATCGGTGGGAAAAGTCCTAACATTATCTTGGCTGATGTTAACATTGGGGTGTGTCTTTCTTAAGAGAGTGTCCCTGGAGTTGGGTGGTAAAAGTCCAAACATTATCTTGGCTGATGTTAACAGTAAGTGTTGTATTATTGACTGTATCTTTGGGGTGGGTAACCTAAAGAAAGTGTCCTCGGAGTTGGTCGGTCTCAGGAAACCGTTCCGAAATCATCTCCAGCACCTCGGGATGATAGTTTTGACTGCTCCATGAACAAGCATTAAATAACTGTATATTATATTATTGACTGTATTATTGGGGTGTGTCTAACCTAAAGAGAGTGTCCCTGAAGTTGGGTGGTAAAAATTCAAACAATATCTTGGCTGATGTTAACAGAAAGTGGTGTACTATTGACTGTATCATTGGGGTGGGTAACCTAAAGAGAGTGTCCCTGGAGTTGGGTGGTAAAAGTCCAAACATTATCGTGGCTGATGTTAACAGTAAGTGTTGTATTATTGACTGTATCATTGGGGTGTGTCTAACCTAAAGAGAGTGTCCCTGGAGTTGGGTGGTAGAAGTCCAAACATTATCTTGGCTCATGTTAACAGTAAGTGGTGTACTACTGACTGTATCATTGGGGTGGGTAACCTAAAGAGAGTGTCCCTGGAGATCGGTGGGAAAAGTCCTAACATTATCTTGGCTGATGTTAACAGTAAGTGTACTTTTGACTGTGTCTAACCTAAAGAGAGTGTCCCTTGAGTTGGGTGGTAAAAGTCCAAATATTATCTTGGCTGATGTTAACAGTAAGTGGTGTACTATTGACTGTATCATTGGGGTGTGTCTAACCTAAAGAGAGTGTCCCTGTAGTTGGGTGGTAAAAGTCCAAATATTATCTTGGCTGATGTTAACAGTAAGTGGTGTACTATTGACTGTATCATTGGGGTATGTCTAACCTAAAGAGAGTGTCCCTGGAGTTGTGTGGTAAAATTCCAAACATTATCTTGTCTGATGTTAGCTGTAAGTGATATATTATTGACTGTATCATTGGGGTGTGTCTAACCTAAAGAGAGTGTCCCTGGAGTTGGGTGGTAAAAGTCCAAACATTATCTTGGCTGATGTTAACAGTAAGTGTTGTATTATTGACTGTATCTTTGGGGTGGGTAACCTAAAGAAAGTGTCCTCGGAGTTGGTCGGTCTCAGGAAACCGTTCCGAAATCATCTCCAGCACCTCGGGATGATAGTTTTGACTGCTCCATGAACAAGCATTAAATAACTGTATATTATATTATTGACTGTATTATTGGGGTGTGTCTAACCTAAAGAGAGTGTCCCTGAAGTTGGGTGGTAAAAATTCAAACATTATCTTGGCTGATGTTAACAGAAAGTGGTGTACTATTGACTGTATCATTGGGGTGGGTAACCTAAAGAGAGTGTCCCTGGAGTTGGGTGGTAAAAGTCCAAACATTATCGTGGCTGATGTTAACAGTAAGTGTTGTATTATTGACTGTATCATTGGGGTGTGTCTAACCTAAAGAGAGTGTCCCTGGAGTTGGGTGGTAGAAGTCCAAACATTATCTTGGCTCATGTTAACAGTAAGTGGTGTACTACTGACTGTATCATTGGGGTGGGTAACCTAAAGAGAGTGTCCCTGGAGATCGGTGGGAAAAGTCCTTACATTATCTTGGCTCATGTTAACAGTAAGTGTTGTATTATTGACTGTATCTTTGGGGTGGGTAACCTAAAGAAAGTGTCCTCGGAGTTGGTCGGTCTCAGGAAACCGTTCCGAAATCATCTTCAGCACCTCAGGATGATAGTTTTGACTGCTCCATGAACAAGCATTAAATAACTGTGTATTATATTATTGACTGTATTATTGGGGTGTGTCTAACCTAAAGAGTGTCCCTGAAGTTGGGTGGTAAAAGTCCAAACATTATCTTGGCTGATGTTAACAGAAAGTGGTGTACTATTGACTGTATGATTGGGGTGTGTCTAACCTAAAGAGAGTGTCCCTGGAGTTGTGTGGAAAAATTCCAAACATTTTCTTGGCTGATGTTAACAGTAAGTGTTGTATTATTGACTGTATCATTGGGGTGTGTCTAACCTAAAGAGAGTGTCCCTGTAGTTGGGTGGTAAAAGTCCAAATATTATCTTGGCTGATGTTAACAGTAAGTGGTGTACTATTGACTGTATCATTGGGGTGTGTCTAACCTAAAGAGAGTGTCCCTGGAGTTGGGTGGTAAAATTCCAAACATTATCTTGTCTGATGTTAGCTGTAAGTGATATATTATTGACTGTATCATTGGGGTGTGTCTAACCTAAAGAGAGTGTCCCTGGAGTTGGGTGGTAGAAGTCCAAACATTATCTTGGCTGATGTTAACAGTAAGTGGTGTACTACTGACTGTATCATTGGGGTGGGTAACCTAAAGAGAGTGTCTCTGGAGATCAGTGGGAAAAGTCCTAACATTATCTTGGCTGATGTTAACATTGGGGTGTGTCTTACTTAAGAGAGTGTCCCTGGAGTTGGGTGGTAAAAGTCCAAACATTATCTTGGCTGATGTTAACTGTAAGTGTTGTATTATTGACTGTATCATTGGGGTGTGTCTAACCTAAGAGAGTGTCCCTGTAGTTGGGTGGTAAAAGTCCAAACATTATCTTGGCTGATGTTAACAGTAAGTGGTGTACTACTGACTGTATCATTGGGGTGGGTAACCTAAAGAGAGTGTCTCTGGAGATCAGTGGGAAAAGTCCTAACATTATCTTGGCTGATGTTAACATTGGGGTGTGTCTTACTTAAGAGAGTGTCCCTGGAGTTGGGTGGTAAAAGTCCAAACATTATCTTGGCTGATGTTAACTGTAAGTGTTGTATTATTGACTGTATCATTGGGGTGTGTCTAACCTAAGAGAGTGTCCCTGTAGTTGGGTGGTAAAAGTCCAAACATTATCTTGGCTGATGTTAATAGTAAGTGTTATATTATCGATTGTATCATAAGGGTTACATTTAGGCTTTGTACTCATTTTAAGACAACATTTAATGTGTTGTGAAAGCTATTTTTAAATTTTAACACAATATAATTTGTAATTCAATCTTCCCTTCACATATCTGCACTGTAATGACTTCACATTTACTAAAAAATTGTAGCATGATTCAAGCGAATATTTATTTACAATAGAATGTATATTGTGTAATAAAATAGAAAGGTAAAATGTATAAATACTTAAGAAAAGAATTTTCGATGTTTCAGTATGCAAAATCGTTTAACAAACAATGATTCAAATGTTTAATCAATATCCTCATTGATGGTGGAATTACGCAAAATAGTTTGGCCAAAACCTTATGTTGATACTTTTGATAAATTTAATCAGTATAGCTTTAATTCTTTATATGATGTGTAAGATGTGTAATACACATTGTGCACTTTTTAAATAAAACCATTTGTATTTCACCAAGTACAATGATTATGAAAAACATACAAAGAATTATTCTACATGTACATACAATATCAAAGTGTTTTCTTTTCATGCCTTATTTGTTTATTTGTCGACAACATACAGAAATGTTCTCGTAGTAAAAAGGATGCTGATTTCTGGTCCACAAATTACATATTAAAAAAAATAGACATTTGTCTTTTTATTAGTTGAAAAAGCTGTAGAAGATGCTCACTTCGCTTTGTTCTTCAATATGGGTCAGTGTTGCTGTGCAGGCAGCCGAGTATATGTCGAAGAGAAAATTTACAATGAGTTTGTGGAACGCAGTACTGAGAGAGCAAAAAAGAGAACTGTAGGTGATCCATTCTTAAAGACAACTGAACAAGGACCACAGGTATGTTGTATGGAAGGATAAATGTTGAATATCCATTTGTAAAAGTGGAATTTTTCATACTATAGTACATTAATTGTTATTTAAATGCTTTTTGGACTACCATCTGCTCTGCTTCCCTTTCTCTTGGTTGTATGTAGGCAGACAAGTTTTGTAGATACAACCTCCTTATAATGTCCTTAACAATCTACTACAACTCAGAGTGAGTGTGAGTCTCACTGTGGTAAGGGTGTGCTCAACTCTTAATTTTAATTGCAAAGTATGGCCAGTTTTCATACTGAAAGGTCAAGGGTTTTCTCTGGGTACTTTAGCTTCTTTCCCAAATAAAAACTGGATACCATGATATATCTGAAAAATTGCTGGAAGTTGCATTAAACATCTTGCAAACAAACAAAAAATTTTCGGCAAATTCTGAGTTAGGTATCTCCTTCGGTTTATTGCAGTTATTTATATATTTTGGTCTTCAATTCTGCATGATAAAACAATTTTTTATGCAAAACAAATTTACAGCACTTCTCGCATGAATATAAACCATTGTTAACAAATATAAGGAGATAACCTTTTTGTTCTTGAAGTGATGATGACATCATTTTAAATTTTCCATCACAGATTGAGTTTTGATTGTGACACATTTTTTAATTTTACTGTCACAGATTGAGTTTTAATGATGACAGATGTTTTTATTTGTGACAGATTAAGTTTTGAGGGTGACATTTTTTATTTTACTGTTATATATTGAGTTTTGACTGTGACAAATTATTTTACTATCTGAAGTTGAGGTCTGCAGCTTTTCGTACACAAACTGGTTTTATATTCTAAGAAAATGATTATAAAGAGCTTACAAATTTATTATTTTTTAAAAAACCGGAAATGTCTGCTGTACTTCAGTTGTAAATCTCAGACAGTAAAGTGTACACTGTGACCTAATTGTTGTCCATTGACGTTGAAATAGAATTAACTTGAGTATCTCTTGACAGGTTGACCAAGACCAGTTTAATACAGTATTGAAGTACATTGACATTGGTAAGAAACAAGGAGCCAAGATGACGACAGGCGGAGCTCGTGTTGGCGACAAAGGATATTTCATCCAGCCCACTGTCTTTGCTGATGTAAAAGATGATATGGCAATTGCAAAAGAAGAGGTAAGTTTTTTCAACTTTCAGAACAAAATTTAAGATATGTTGACACTTTTAGTACTATTTATCTGATGGGAATCTTTGTTGTAGCTTATTATGAAATTGTGTTATATCTTACTGGTTTGCAGACTATTAGCTCCCCTACTTTAGGAATTTCACTAGTAGTAGTGTTGATATTTGTTGTAAATAACAGCCATGAGGTTCAGTTCATAGATTTTACAGGTGCCATTAAGTGTTACAATAAATCCTGTTTAACTGTACATGCAATTATAGGCTGTAAATTGTAAAAAAAGAAAACAGTGAAGGGTCTTAAAATATATTAATTATGGGTAGTGTTGTTATGAGCACTTGATTCCAAATAATGACAATATAATTTATCTGTAGATCTTTGGTCCAGTGATGCCAATCATGAAGTTTAAAAACATGGAAGAATTAATAGAGAGAGCCAACAACAACCATTACGGCTTGGCAGCTGCTGTACATACAAAAGATCTGGACAAAGCTAACTATCTGGCCAATAGTCTGAGAGCCGGAACTGTTTGGTAAATAATATTATATTGTATTATTTTTCCGCCCTCCCTATAGGGGTTAAAGAGTTTACAGTTTTCAGTATGTCTGAAATTTTGGTCAACATCTTATATGATCATGCCATATAGTGGAATTTATTTTCAGACCTTTCTCGAGTTAGAGCGGAGCATTAGCTCACAGTAATACTTGTTAAGGGAAGTAACACCTGTTTGGCTTCACAAAATTGATAACTCTCAACGCCAGGGACTGCAAGCTAGAGTATTTTGATACATATTATGATAATTAAAACCATTAGATAAAAAACTGTTCAGGGTTCTTTCACTGTACAAAATAAATTTAGTGGATGTTAATGTTCCCTCTATTGTTATTCAAACTTAAGAATAAGTGTTAAGGAAGAAGCCATACTGGAACAGAAAAAATCTTAAAGGCAGTTTGTTTGCAAACTTACAGCAGCATATAAATTACACCGCTGTATTTTTTGTATTCTATTCTTTATATCATTTCAGGATAAATTGTTATGATGTGTTTGATGCTGCAGCTCCATTTGGAGGATACAAAATGTCGGGACAAGGCAGAGAGTTGGGAGAATATGGACTAGAAGCCTATACAGAAGTTAAAACTGTAAGTATTTGTTAACATGTAAAAAGAATTGATACAGTTGTATAACTCTGACTTGCATCACTTAAACACCATTAATTTCTGAAAATGTTAAAAAGTCAAGTAATTTTTACTACACTCTCTGGTTAAGGTGTCAGTTGCACATTAATTATATCAATGTCTTTTTATACATCACTGGTAATTATGTTTGGTGTACATTACTGATAATAATATTAAATGTACATTACTGATAAGGACATTACATTATTGATAATAATATCAGTTTTTGAAGATGTTGACATAGTGTCAGTGATGCTGCTGTACAAGCAGGCTAGCTATGGTTTGAGAACAGCTGATAGGAGGAAAAGTAAAAAAAGTTATTAAAATGCTCTAAAAGAACAGTAACTCTCTAAAAGTATTGAATATTGCTTTCACAACAGATAGCATACTAAAAGTAACAAAATAGGATCACAGTCCACACTTGTTTTTATTTGGGACGATGCTGGAGTGCCCAACCAATTAATATTGTCATGAATTTCAATGAAATTTGTATTGAAAGTGTAAATAACATTACAAGTTTTACAATGCCAAGCAGTAGACAAATTAGATCATATATATTTCTTTAAATTACAGGTGACAATGGCTCTCTCTCAGAAGAATTCCTAGACGAGCTTTGATGATTGAATAAAGACAATCACACCTTTTAGAGAACCGTTTTTGCACCATGATTTATTTTTTATTCTTTAAAAAACTAACAACAGTCAATCTGAGAGCAAGTTTGAAAATATATGATATATCATAAAAGGCTACATTAACTTGTATTTTTCACTGCTTTTTACTGTCAATTAAGAGTTATCTCCCATTAACATTTTTACAGTGCATTGTATACAATTTATATCTCATATGAGCATGGTCCGTTTAAAAAGCCATACTGCAATATTTGTATACTTTGGTATTTTAATCTGTAAGTAAAAGAAATTGTATCTAAGATGGATTGGAGTCTTAAAGCTTAATTTGTGTATTACAAGTTAGGTGACATAGGTACTGTTATTGATTGTCCTCAAATGTGGATTGTTTGACAATCTTTTGTATACTATTGGTCCTCAAATCTGCTTTATGTACTAAAGTTGTTCTGTTATTTGGTTTTCAGTTTTATATAATGTATCAAATCTTGCAGCATTTGTAACTTTTGTAATTGTTATTCATTTACATATGCATTACATGGATTTTTTTATAAATATTATAAATTCAAATATATGGTTGTATTTTTGTGTATTGTAAACATTGTAATTGTCAGTTGGGTTCACAATATTTTATATACATCGAAAGAAGATGGTCTATATAACTAAAATGTTATGTAGTCAGTATTTCTGTTTCAGATATGTTTGTGTTTTTGTTAGAAGTCATCAAAATTTATTGTTTTGATACTTATACCATTAAGTGCTTTATCAGTGAAATCCAAGTAGTCAAATTAATACTTGTAATACTTGTGTATATACATGTAGGTCTGGATTAAAATTAATTGATGTAAATGTGTTTTTGTAAATCTGCTGTTTGTTGCATCTGTCTGGCTTCACGACCGGTTTTCTACACCATTTAAGGTACCCCATTTACCAATATAGCTTTGTCTAGCTAATCCTATAAATGGTACATGTATTTCTTAATTGAAAGAAAAACTCTTCAGCTGAAATTGAATTGTTTTTTGTCTCGCCTGGGACGAAAGTCGCTGGAGGCGAGACATATGTATGGGAATCCGGCGTGGGGGCGGCGTAAACACTTGACATCTTGCTTCATATATTTGTAAGCCCAAGCCCAAGGTCCATCAAATTTGGTACAGAGGTAGCTTATGATGAGTACTTGCCATTCAGTCACTTGTCAACTGACCTTGACCTCAATTTCATGGTCCAGCGCCTACATTAAAGTTTTTGGGTTACGGCAGTTCCTCTGTAACTACGCATGGTAGGATGACAATATTTGGTATATAGGTTGCTGATGACTAGTACATGACCGTCTGGTAGGTGTCACCTGACCTTGACCTCATTTTCACGGTCCAGGGACTACGTTAAAGTTTTTGGGTTACGGCAGTTTCTCTGTAACTATGCATGGTAGGATGACAATATTTGGTATATAGGTTGCTGATGAATAGTACATGACTGTCTGGTAGGTGTCTCCTGACCTTGACCTCAATTTCACGGTCCAGCGACTATGTTAAAGTTTTTGGGTTACAACTGTTCCCCTGTAACTATTTTTCGGTTACAACTGTTCCCCTGTTACTACGCATGTTAGGATGACAATATTTGGTATATACGTTGCTGATGAATAGTACATGACTGTCTGGTAGGCGTCACCTGACCTTGACCTCAATTTCACGGCCCAGCGACTACGTTAAAGTTTTTGTATTAGGACAGTTCCTCTGTTTCTATGCATGGTATGGTGACAATATTTATACAGGCTGCTGCTGATAACTAATGCTATTTATGTAATGCTTATGACGAATTTTATTTTCGTTACTGATGCGGAATGCAGGCGAGACATTTTTCTGTGTCCACACTTGTTGTTATTAAGGTTAATAGGACTGGGTTTGGTTTCCTCTCTATCTCTTCCTGACTTTTTGGCTGGGCTCACTTTTGTTTCCTGTTTTTCTGCCCCTTTTGGTTGGGCTCAGTTTTGTTTCCTGACTACCTGCTGCATTTGTTTTCCTGTTTTTCTGCCCCTTTGGTTGGGCTAGGTTTTGTTTTTCTGCCCCTTTTGGTTGGCTGGGTTTGGTTTCCTGTTTACCTGTCTCTTTTGGTAAGACTGTGTTTGGTTTCCTGTCTACCTGCCCCATTTGGTAGGACTGTGTTTTTGTTCCTGTGAATTTAATTAAAATGATACATTGTTTTAACCCCTATATTGCATTCAAGACGATACACCATATCTCTTGAAAAAGAAGTAACTTCTATAGAGAAAAATAACATAATGAAATAACCCAATCTAATTAAAATCATATCTTCACTTGGCTCCCTCCTTTTTGCTATTGTCGCCACTTCACGTGAATTTTAATTGGAAATAACTTTTCACATAAAGGAAGCACAAGGGAAGTAATTTATATATGGGAAATAACTCTTACATTGTAGGAAAATGGCCTACCAGTACACTGAGAGAAGATATGTTCTCTATATTATATCAATTGTATGGTGAAAGTTTGCATTTTATGTCTGCAAAATGTGAAGTACCCAACATGCAACCTGATGCAATATTAGGTTTACTATGTACTTGCCTGAAGCTTCCGATTCAGCTTTTTTGGCAATAAAACTAACAATAATGTAGCTGAAAATGACTCGAAGAAAAAACGAGCTATTCAATCTAATCCAAGGTTGGCAGTTCTGATTCATTGTATGCAAAAAAACTAATACATTATTAAAATTGTTGACAGTTAGATAGGCCTAGTCCACTAGTATAGTAAGTTTTGATATTTGTAGAGTAGGAAAAATGAGGTAGAGTTTTTAATGCTTCAACTTGCCTCATATTTGTTATAGAAATGTTTTTATACAATAGTTTTTATTTTCTTTCTGTTTTTTTATCATCTCTAATCAATTAATTTATGGTGAAGTTTTAATTCAGTTTATCTTATCTGTTGACATTAAAGTCCTCTGGTACAATTGTGAAAGGTCTTGCATGGAAAGCACTTTCTGATTGGTGTGATGTGTAATGTCTACCAATCATTATTTCATTATTTCAGTTATAGTCAGTGTTATGTCTTGAAATAGTCTTTGACATTTTGAGGCTGGGCCTAATTTCATAAGTTGACCAATAAGAGTTTTTGAATTTAAACTTTAATAAAACCTCAAGGATTTGAGGAAAATCTATATTTGGTAAGTTTTATGGCCTGGTCTGCTATCTATCAAATTGGCTATACCTAAAAAAACAGCATGTTTAATATGGAATTCTCCATGAGTTCCATCGATTAAGATGTACTACAGACCACTAAGTTCACACATACAATGAAAAGGAAGAAGAGACAATGTTTCAAGAGAAAGCTGAATAACACATTAGTTTATGATACACACTGTCCAACAGAAAGTCAGTGTATACAGAAATACAAATGGCAAGGATAACAGGAGGCATAGAAGAAAATTACAAAATAATATACAACATTGGGTATTTGCACTTTACAGATGTACCTATATATGTGGGAAACAGCTGGTACGTCAAATTATCATCACGGTGTACGATATTTTATATTTTTAATGTACTTTTTATAAAAAGTATTGATACTATCCATAACAATGGTTTCAGAGGTGAAGATTTTTTTAACTGCTGACTGCTGATTGACAATGAAAAATGATTGCAATAGCTTACCATGACCTGCAGGGGAGCTAAACATTTGGAAAGTTTGGTAGCTGTACATTGGATTTAGGTATGTGGAAATGAAATTTTAGAATAACAATAAAAATCTTGCATATATTTTTTAATATATATTGAAGAATATTAAATAATACAATTCCTGTACAAAATTACAAAGGTAATCACTGACCATCAACAAATTAACAAAAAAAATCAACAAATTAAAACAATACATAATTATTTTATAAAAAGCACATTATTATGAATTGAATTCTGCAGTCCCTTTTATAGTAGCTTTACTGCACAGAAATATGGCCTTATGTAGCCCATTGCCTAGGATCCGGGCGATTTTTTATTTCAATATGTCTTGTGGGTGATGTTTGGTGATGGGACCTTGGAAGAGAGGGATTATCTATATAAATTTAAATTTATGGGAAATTTTAATTGGCTGAAAGTACATGTAGGTCTGTCAAATAACAAATAAATTCATATTGCATACATGTAACAGAATGCACATCAACATAACCATTCAATTTTTACCATTGTCTATATAAAAAAATTTGTAAAGTTTTGAAGTTTGCAAAAAACTTTTTCACTATAATTTATGACTTAAAGGTTTTCCGTGGCGATACTGTATTCCCAGTTTTTTAGTGATAGTCATCACAGCTCCATTGTTATCATCGACTTCTAACAATTGCATGAATCCTCGAACTACATCCTCTACACTGAAATTAGATGCATATAATTAATTTGGCTATAAATTGTCCAATCGGAAGAGAGCTGTAGAATATGTACTGTTATACAATAAACTGCACATGCTTCAAAGACCATCTCAGCCTGGGTTAGTATTACATGAAAGAAACTGAATAGTTTAAGCTAAAAATCACTAGTTTTAAGAAAATTGTATAGGGTGCATATACATTGATGTGTATTATACACTGTCAATCATTCATTTTCTGTTGACATATCTTGCACGCCACATAAAACAAACATCAATGATTGCAAGCTGTTGGACAAGAGATGAACAATTTCTCAGCTTTTGTATGGTAATTAGACCAAAATCCCTGTGGTGTACCCAACTGTCAACCTGGTACCAGAATAACAGATACATTGGGTATTTGTAAAAAAAAACACTAACGTAGCAATATACAGTCATATACTGGTCTCAAACAAAAGACATTCATGTGCCTACAAGTAGACCTACATTTACTATCTGCCTCATTAAAGCTACATGGTTTGAGTATATGGAAGGCAGAGAGTACCAAGTTTAGCATGAGGAGTTTGACCTGACTGGTATCACACCCAAAATTTCCAACACTTCACTCTACCTATTGTACCATATATGTAGGTAATAGATATTATTATTATACCTCAATTTCATTTACAATGCTAATTTTCCATAGGCCACTGTGACATATAAGTACTGTCAAAAAAATTTACTGTCTGGAAAAATACTGTCACCTGCTTAAAATACTGTCACCCACTACCATAGGTACGGACTGTTAGAAAATTATACTTACGGAATGTTAGAAAATTATACTTACGGAATGTTAGAAAATTATACTGTACCATTCGCACATGCACAATATCTATTTTTATATTTCCGTTGTAAACAGACGACAATAATGTCAAGCATCAAACGTTTTCCTACCACAAACAAGGCAAATTTAAAGATTCTTGATACTGTTAGTTTACTTTTATTGTTAAATAGCTGTTTCATTACTATTATTACATCAATTAAATACAATTATTGAATAAAGTTGTTCACGGTTTGAATAGTTTTTGGTATAATAAAATAAATGTTACATGTCTGAGAGGGTGACAGTAAAATTGTCAACATTTGCTAAGTTGACAATTTTACTGTCACCCTGTCAGACATGTAATATTTATATATTGAAATCTTGTATCAATCTTAGAAAAAAATTTAGACGGCTGTATATTTTGTTCACTGTAAATATAAATATGAAATTTGTTTTGAGGAATTGGATGTAATGCTGTCATATTATAGATGGATTTTAATATGCAATACAGAGGAGCTATTTGTAATTTTTAACCCCTAGTCAACATTCTGGTAATGTAATTTTTTTTTAAATTTGATTCTACTGACCTGTTAACCCCTGTTTTATCTATCAGATTCCTGTGTGCGTCATTAATGCCCGCAGTCGTTTCAGCATTACCTGACCACTCCTTATCAAACATTGCTGTGTCCGTAAAGGCAGGGCACAAACATGTATATCGTAAACCTTGTTCTTTATTCGTTGGAATTTGCTAGAAGATACAGTATTGATCATTAATATTTGTTTGTTTGACCATAAACTGTTTCTTTGAAATTTTTAGTACCCAAACAGGACATATTCTGAAATAATTTGTGTTCTTGCATGTTTTAGGTTTCACAAATGTTTTACAGTTAAATAAGGTTTTTAAAAACTTTTTCAAAAAGTATTTAACGTATCAGACCCATAATTGAAGTCACTGTTTAATTTAATTTTTTTTTACCAAGAAATACACCTTTATTAAAACAATGTATTGCTAGTTAAATATATTGTTTTACTTTTAGTCAATGTTAACAGTTTTGAGAAAAAAGTTAGTGACTCAAATAGTATTTCCGATGTTTGCCGAACATAACAGATGTATGCTCTAATAAAAAACAAGGGACATCTGGGACACCAAATATGATCATGTGGTCAACTGTGGTCCAGATACCTTAATGGACAATGATTATTAAATAAAAAATTATAGTATTGTTTGACACACTAGTAGTGAACCCAATATCCATTCAACAAACATTTAAACCAAACATGGTGTGAAGTGTGGTACAATGTTGCCACAACACCAGAATGAAAGTAGAAAAAAACTTTCTTGAACCTCCAGGGTTGATTTCTGTAAAGTCTTTGTTGAAATATATAATGCCTTTGCTAGACAAGGGTTACAATCTAACCTTATCCTTTCTTGAAGATGAAGATGAGAGGATCTTATCATAACCCTTTCCTACCAAAGATTTTAAACCTAATTGTAATGTGCAATAAGCTTTGTTTACTAATTTAAAGTGAAGTAAGAAATATTTTTGTAAATATTTTGAATTGACACAAGCAACCAATTTAATCAATATATTGCATATCCAGAAGCTATCCATTGGTTTGTGTAAAAATAACAAAACAAGGCTAAGTGCTTTTGTGTTCGCTGTGTAATGGCAGTTTGATTTAGTACTTACTGCAACACTTCGGGTAAAACCAACTACACTATGCTTAGAGGCAACATACACAGGCATGTAAAACACTGGAGTTAAACCTACAACAGAAAATCAGACATTACACAGTGGACATTACACATGTTACAAACATGCAACAGAATATCAGACATTACACATGTTAAAAACATGCAACAGAATATCAGACATTACACATGTTACAAACATGCAACAGAATATCAGACATTACTCTTTTGGACATTACACCTATAATTACACATGTTACAAACCTACAACAGAATATCAGACATTACACAATGGACATTACACATGTTACAAACATGCAACAGAATATCAGACATTACACATGTTACAAACATGCAACAGAATATCGGACATTACACAATGGACATGACACATGTTACAAAGGAAAATTTTAGATATTACAAAGCTACTAAGGAGTTGGCAGCATAGGAAGCTAACATTACAAGGAAAAATAACAGTTATTAAGAGTCTGGCTCTCCCAAAATTAATACATTTGTTAACAGCACTTCCAAACATTAGTCAGAATTTATTAAATGATATAGAAACATTGTTTTATAGCTTTATCTGGGATGGAAAAGTGGAAAAAATAAAGCGTAAAACACTTATCGCAGATATAACAGAAGGAGGATTAAAAATGATCCACCTTTGGTCATTTATTATATATCTAAAAATAGGATGGGTGAGAAGACTATTTCTGCTGGAAAATGGTGATTGGCAATATATATTAAAATTAAATTTAAAAAAATTTGGAGGTCTTCGGGCAGTCTCATTGGGAGCAATAAATGTTTAGAAATATCAGAGGTAATTAAAAATCCATTTTGGAAGGACGTGTTTTATGCCCTATCTATTTCCAAGCCAAATCCCAAACTTGACTGTGTCAAAGAGTGTTTGTCTCTAGATATCTTAAATTTTGTTCCATTAGATGACTTTCCCTTTTTTATTAAATGAGAAAATGCTGGAATAAAATGTATCTGTCATATATTTGATGAGGGAAAAAAAAATTTCTTTACTTTCGAACAATTACGTAAAAAGGTGAAAACATACAATTTTGTCAGATACTACTCTATGGTATCCAATATACCATCTGATGTCAAGCATAAATTAAGAGATCATGCAACAAACCTAGAGAATTTTAGTCCAGCAGACAACTTTTTGCAAAAACTTGTAAACAACCAAAATATTAAATACTTGTACATGTTGTATGCCTATCTAGTAAGGAATCAGTGTGTCCTCCCAGTTGAAAAATTTCTTAAATGGGAGAATGACCTGCAGATAGAGATCCCAGACTGGTCAAAATATTTTGAAATTAATAAAAAGTGCTGTAAGGATACATACCTTTTTAACTTTCAGTACCGCTTTTTACATAGAGCTATTCCAACAAATGTATTTTTGTCTAAAATCCATATTAAAGAAAGTAACCTATGTACATTTTGCAATAGGGACATTGAGACAGTTGATCACCTATTTTATGAGTGTAAAATTAGTTTTGACTTTCTCAGCAGATTTTCTTGTTGTTTGAACACTAAATATGTAGATTTTGAACTTAGAAAAGATAATTTTTTTCTCGGTGTTCCTCAGGAAGGCCAACTGTTAAATCTCCTTTTAACTATTGCAAAAAATTATATTTATAAATGTAAATTGGGAGATGCAATACCCAATATTCTAGGACTTAAACACAAAATTAGGAAATATTACTACCTAGAAAAATTTGTAGCAAAAAAGAATAACTTTGAACATAAAGTAGAAGAAATGTGGTCCCCTGTAAATATAATTTTTCCAAACTTATTACAGTAATATTTCTGTATTGTTAAAATATATAAACAATATAGCAAGTCAAGTCTGTGGTTACTCTGTAATAAAAAAACAAAATATTTTTGAGGGTTGTATAGTTGTACCAGAACAACATGAATGTAAACAGTGTTTGTGTGAATCTGTGTATTTTGTGTACATGTGGGTGTGTGCATGTGTGTGTGAGGGTGTGCATGTGTGTGTGTGGTTATAAAAGCAATTAAATATATAGTTGGGATGTATTTTGAATTTTTCTATTGTAAAGATACCCATTACACCATGGTCAGGTGGTGATGTAAGGGTAAATGTAAAATCCTGACTATGTACAAAAATAAATAAAAAAAAAAAAAAAATGTTACAAACATCCAACAGAATATCAAACATTACTCTTTTGGACATTACACCTATAATAACACATGTTACAAACCTAAAACAGAATATCATACATTACACAATGGACATTACACCAATAATTACACATGTCACAAACCTACCACACAATATCAGACATTACACCTGTAATTACACAGGTTACAAACCTACAACAGAATATCAGACATTGCACAATGGACATTACACCTACATTTACACATGTCACAAACCTACCACAGAATATCAGACATTACTCTGATAACATTACACATGTAATAACATATGTCATTAGGAGGGTTCCCAGTGCTCGACCCACAGAGCAGCACAGCACGTCCAAGGGTGGCGGAAAGGGGAGACCCTCTCGTTGGGGGTTGTCAGGTCATAATACGGACAGCCTGATCGCGGACCATAGTGGGTAATGTGTTTGGAGAGTGCTACGCTCTTGCACGATAAAGACCCCTTTTGTAGATTTCGAAAAAGACTAGGCTCATTGTAGCCGCTGCAAAAGGCTAAATTTTCCGCCCCTACCCAAAACTCATACTTTTCCAGTGGCAGTCAAAATTGTATTCCCTGTGACCCATCCCACCCCCATTTTCTGTTGATTTATTGTTTGTTAACTTGTTCCCGTCCTGAATATAGCTGAAATACTGCTCGCTGGACATAAAGCAGACATCCAATCAATCAATCATATGTCATTAATCTAAGAAAGAATATAAGACATAACACCTGTAATTACACATGTAACAAACCTACATTGTAAAATTATATGAACCGACGACAAAGTAAGAGCAGAAATCACTCAAACAAAACTCAATATATATCTGTAACATCTGGTGATATGAAGTGTATAAAGTATTTAAAGTGATAAAGAGAGTAAATTTAAGATTTAAAAACAAATCTATATATATACCTGCTGTTGATGCAACATTAACAATAACACCTCCGTGTCCGCCAGACTCTTTACTTAAATACTTTGTAGCTAAATTTGTACCTTCTATTACACCTATCTGTCAAAAGATTTAAAACTACTTACTTTTGCTGTACAATATAAGAAGCCAAATAAATTTTTGCTTTATTCAGCAGTGCCGAATAAAGTCTCCTGGTACCATTGTCATCACTTCTAACAATATTTAGTTTTTTTGTTCCAGTTTGTGATATGTTGCTGAATAAGATACCTGTTTGTCATGTTTGTGACATCAAGATTTCACTAGAATATTTTCAAAATTTCAAGTAACAAATCGGCTAGAATTGCATTTTTTGTCATGTTTTCATTGGTATATGTGTTTTAGTGTTGCAGGATAAAAGCAATATTTGTACTTTGTCCGAAAATATAAACTATATTTGCATTCGCCATGAAGCAGGTGAGAAAATCTCGGAAGAGCCTCATTTTTTACCTGTTTCTAAGGTTCACTCAAATAAAGTTTATTTTATATTTTATGACAATGTTTGAATATTGTATACGAGTCTAAAAAACCCCATATATTCAGTGTAATACAGTTCTAATTATATAAGTGAACTAGTAGTCTAGATCTGTAATCATTTGGTCTATTGATCAGGAGCAGGCAAGGCATGCTGACATAAAATGCCAGTTTTCCTCACCAAGGCTGGGGTTCTACCCGAGGTACTATGGCTTCCTTACCCTATTAATACATAACAGTTGTGTACTTAGTTATCTTCAAGGAAAAATACATGTATAAGGATGAAAACAGGGAAAGGTGAGGCTTCAAGTCAACACACATTCTGCTTATCCTTCTGCAATCTATTGGAGTGCATTTAAATCAAATTCAGCAACAAGATTCAATTTTGATGTGAAATATACAGTAAGCTGCTTTAATAGGACCATCATATAAGGGTAAACTTGGATATATAACCATGATTCGCTGGCATAATACTAATAATACTTAAAGTATTGTTAAACCTCAACAAACATAAAAAGTAATTATTCTTTGTGCAGTATTATTTATTCTATTAAACCTTGGAATTCTAAACAGCCTCTGAGATAATTAGTAGCCATTTATGGTCAGACATATAACAATAATGATTAGCTAGTGTTAACAATAAAGCAACCACTAACTAAATTAACCAGCATGGTTAGTAGGATATTAACAATAAAGTGACCACTAAATACATTAACCAGCATGGTTAGTAGAATATTAACAATAAAGTGACCACTTACTGCATTAACCAACATGGTTGGCCAAATATTAACAATAAAGTGACCACTTACTGCATTAACCAGCATGGTAAGTAGGATATTACAATTAAGTGACCACTAATTGCATTAACCAGCATGGTTGGCCAAATATTAACAATAAAGTGACCACTTACTGCATTAACCAGCATGGTAAGTAGGATATTACAATTAAGTGACCACTAATTGCATTAACCAGCATGGTTGGCCAAATATTAACAATAAAGTGACCACTAACTTAATTAACCAGCATTTGTTAGTTGGATATTAACAATAAAGCGACCATTAACTTCATTAACCAGCATAGTTAGTAGGATGTAAACAATAAAGTGACCACTTACTGCATTAACTATCATGGTTAGTAGGATATTAACAATAAAGTGACCACTAACTGCATTAACCAGCATCGTTAGTAGGATATTAACAATTAAGTGACCACTAATTGCATTAACCAGCATGGTTGGCCAAATATTAACAATAAAGTGACTACTAACTGCATTAACCAGCGTGGTTAGCTACATAATATTAACAATAAAGTGACCACTAACTGCATTAACCAGCATGGTTAGTAGGATATTAACAATAAAGTGACCACTTACTGCATTAACCAACATGGTTAGTTGGATATTAACAATAAAGTGACCACTAACTGCATTAAACCAGCATGATTAGTTGAATATTAACAATAAAGTGACCACTAACTTAATTAACCAGCATTTGTTAGTTGGATATTCACAATAAAGTGACCATTAACTTCATTAACCAGCATAGTTAGTAGGATGTAAACAATAAAGTTACCACTAACTGCATTAACCAGCATGGTTGGTTGGATATTAACAATAAAGTGACCACTTACTGCATTAACCATCATGGTTAGTCTGACATTATCTTCTGCCAATACACCAGCATTATTAACAACTATATCTATTCTTCTAAATTTTTCTAGAGCTTTTTTAAATACATCTATAAATATAACAAAATGGACTTAATAACCTTTTCAAAATTAATATTTAATGAAAATTGTGTTTTCTGATCAAGATTTTCCTCCAGTTGATTGTTTTCTAATTGGTTTTTGTCCTGAATATATCTGAAACACTTCTGGCTGGACATTCAGCTACAAAGAAATAAATTTATCAATGTGTGTGTGTGTGTATCTGTAATTAGAATTTAAAAAGACTGGTATAATCACTGATTTTCCTTGTACACTTTGTATATTGTTTCTGTACAAGTCAAACTTTGTCCTGGAGTTATGCTTCTTTGTCTATGTCAATCAGACAGCAGGAAACAACAGAAAGTACATGTACACATTTTTTAAACTGCTGAAAGAATCTTAAATAATAAAACCATTAATTACTAAGAGTTAAAATCCAAGCTGTTACATCTGAGTTTGATGCTTTTTTTAGTAGAAAAGATGACTTATGATAATGTATAATTTGTAGAACTTACTTTCAAAGCTATCATGGTCTGTAACATCACTCTTAACAAACATAGACCTGTCCTGTCCATACAATTCCTGTAATCTTTTCAGTGTTTGAAATCCTTCTTCTGCATTAACATCACATAAACATACCTGAATTACAGTAAACAATTGTGACTTATAGTACCTTTTAAGTAGATCCAAGCAGATGTGCAAAAAATTTAATTGCAGGTTTGGTTTTCTTGACTCTCCACTAATCCAGATAGATGTGGAGACAATTTCGTTAATAATGTCATAACCACTGTTACCAACTAATCTGAGCGCGGATGATCTCCCCAAATAAAAAACGTTGATAGATATCACACTGAAATTTGGGTCACTCAGTTTGTGATATTAACATATATTATAAATCTATTTTACATTTTTTAATATAAAAAATGTAAGTGAAAAATTTTCCTGAAGGGTCATCTGCCCGTATAAGACACACATTACCAGAACTGCTTGACTGTCTACATGTATAAGATCAAATGTTATGTAATATTACTAGTATCATATTTTTATGGATTCGAACATACCTTTTTATGGGGGTTTATAACAAATATAAAATATGTATGATGAAAAATACAACTTTTCTGCATATTCTAGTAAAACTGAGCATTACGTATTGTTACAAATATCAGATGTATATATTTAATTGCATTGAAAACTACATGTATGGAACTGTCTTCTGATGTTTTTTTTTAATATATATTGACTCTGGATTCATTCATAAAAACTCAAGTAACTAACTATTTTGCAAGAATAAATTCATAAGACATCAATCCCCTAGTTAGAGAGGCTTTTTTTGACTAGCAAAAAACTACATGAAGAGGGTTTATATACATGATAGTTTTGCCACCTCCATTATGTATGAGTATCAGTTTGAACAAAATGATTTTGAACATCCTTATAAATCATATAAAGAAATAGGATAAAAAGTTAAAAGTGTATTAAAGAAAAATATAAGGAGCTCTTGACTGATAAAATTTCAACTTTTGATAACACCTCTAAACTTCATCTTTTTAACAAATTAAATTTTGATAATAAACCAGCACAATACTTAAAAATCTCAAACTTTAATAGTTGCAAAATACTTACCAAGTTCTGCATAAGTGATCATAATTTGTAAGTGGAGCTTGGTAGATATAATAATATTCCCATGAAACAAAGACTTTGCAAGTTATGTGAAGTCTTAGATGATGAAAATCATTTCTTTTTTAATTATCAAATTAATACATGTAATGATATAAGGACTGGACTAGTTTTCTTAGTAAAATCTATAAAGATTTTAACCAGCTTGACTCTTTTAATAAACTTTTAACTATTTTAAATTGCGATATTAATGTTTTGCCTATTATTATAGATTTTATAAAGCAATCTTTAGAGTTGGGAAAATAAGATCAATACTGATCAATAAAAGTAATAATCCACATATTGACCTCTATTACATTCAGTGCATTGGTCAACAATTAAAAGGTAAACACTGCATCAAAATCTCCCTACTTTTAAGGCTGTTTGGGAAAAAAACTTATATTTTCTGTATCTTTATTTCGTAATGATATTGATGAAAATAGAACAACACATATTTTTACCTCTCATTTTGAACATTTTTTCAGGAAGTCAATTTTTGTTTAATCAACTTTAATTTTTTTTCAAAAAGCCATGTGTGAAGTGAAGACAATTATTTAAATCTCTAAAGCACCAATGGTTAATAGGGTATCGTAAGGACTCGCCCCACTCTTGAGTCGCCCACATTTAACAACGATTCGCCCCACTCAATAAGGACTCGCCCCACATATGTAAAATATATAAGTTTATAAATTTAATATTTTAAAATATATTTAATTAAAATTATAGTACCGGTATAAATATTTAAATTTGCATATATTTTATTGCTAGGTGTTTAAATTGGTGGTGGATCTCTCGACATTAAAGTGAACTCATGTTCACTTCTTTAATTAATTTGGATAATTATAATTGAATGTTTGCTTATTTACAATGGTGATTAACTTTGATGGGATTAACAGTTTTAAAGAAATTCCAGAGGTGGAAATGCTAGCAGAACCAAAACCAAAACCACCCAACTAACACCAACCATTGCTGCTAACCTTCTAGAGAAGTAGACCATGTCATTTGACAACACACGCCCAGATCGCCTGATAGACCAGGAGGAGATGGAAAACACACTACAGGACACAACAGTGAAAGACGTGCCACCACCAGCCAGCGTCATATACACAGTTGTGGACAGTGCATCACAGCGGGGAAAACCCAAACTGGTATCTTCAGACGGCTACTCCTATGTAATATTTAATAATAAATTGTATGTTGCTATTTCAGGTGTTTCAAGCTCTACTAGAAATGCTACCCAGGAACGAGGTGGTCAACTTCAAAGCTGGAATCTGACAGGGACTGTGTTACGTCTTTGATGAACCAGACATCAAGGGATGTTCTTTTCACTTCAGACAGGCTTTATTCCGTAAAGTCCAAGAATTGGGACTACAGGTAATTATTTTATGATTATACATGTCATAATCAAATTATAAATAATAATTTGTCATATAGCCGAAAACGTGAATAGTGATAGTTGGATTGTTGATTGATTATTTGCCTAACGTCCAGAGAGCAACATTTCAGCTAAATCATGGAAAAGAAGTTTACTATTAATATATATCGATGTAGAAATACATGAACACTATACGTAATATACGTTCATATCCGTAGATATGGAGATTTTAACACCTGAAGTGCCCCAAGTACGCCCTGAGGCGAAGCCAAAGTGTGTACAGGGTTGCTGAAGGTGTTAAAATCTCCATATCTACGCATATGAACGTGTATAACGAATTTATCCCCGTTTTTAGTTTGAAATGGTGGATATTTAGGTTTATTGTCAGTGCAACTGTGGACGCTAACGTAACGTTTTCTTCATTATCCAAAAAAGTTTGATTGGAATTTGGTACGAATATCACTTTTTTACAAGGTGCAGGGTACTATCTTTGGTAGAACCCTACAGTTCTCGAAAAAAACCAGTTTTTTGTTGGATTCAAATAGATGTTGAAAAATTAAGTTTTGGCACTGAATGTCTTGCAGAGATGTCATAATAGTGTGACGTCGTTGTTTGTCAAACTCCATATCTTTTGTTTATTTTTCTGTTGCAAATAAAACACATTTGGACCTTTTGTCCAAGATTTCATCATCCTGTATATGACGCAAATTAATTACCATTTCTAATTTTAACGCATCTTACGTACTATTGTGAAACTAACGGTTAGCAACACTCGGGTATCTGACCTAGCAATGCCCTGGGTATATTAGTTTTGTAACGACGTGTAATTGACCAATCAAATTCCAGGAATAACATTATAACACTGATACGGGGATAAAATTACATATATGTTTGATCAATATATTATGTTTATCTTTCTTTTCCATTTCAGACGGCGTATAGGAACAAGCTTTTACTCCAAACAAACATTCAAATAAAGACAAATAAATTTAAATTATTTCAAACTTAACTGTTAATCTAATCAAAGTTAATCATGATTTTAAACAAGCAAACATGCAATTATAATTATTATAATTAATGAAAGAAGTGAACATGCAGAGTTCACATTAATCTCAAGAGATCCATCGCCAAATCAAAACACAGAGCAGTACAATATACTCAAATTAAAAAATGTATACTATCAATATTTTATTTATATAATAAAGTATTAAATATATCAATTTATATTATAAATTTATTAATTTTACATATGCATGATATGTGGGGTGAGTAGTAATTGAGTGGGGCAACTCGTTATTAAACGTTGGGAGACTCATTATTAACATGGGGCGACTCGAGAGTGGGGCGAGTCGTTATATATATTCGGTTAATAATTTTGCGTAAACAATGTCTTTAAAAGGTACCTATCCTACATATAAATTACAAACACCAAAACCTTTTAATACCCATAAAATGGGAAGAGACGGTTAGCTTTTTAGAGAAGCTAAACTTGTAGTTGTTATTTAAACACTGCTACTGTTCTACAAACTATACTATATAACACTTGAATTTCGGCGCTGAAAGTGTGTCGATTTAAAGGACGTTAATTTCATTGAAACTTCCTGTTAAAAAACTATGGCTGTCATCACTAAAATACTATTATATTGAAATAAAGATTTTGGATTGTTTTTGTTTTGTTTGTCTATGCCAATTAAATTTTCATCTAATTAACCTTATTAGTAGATGTTACTATAGCCATAGGCAACAGGTGAGTTTGAATACAACACGGATGTCACTGGTAAGCTTGTTTATTTGAGATATAAAACAGCTGGGGCTTACCTCCAATTAGCATCAGGTAAATAGGGTAACGAACATTGGTTAATTAATTAACGATCACGTTTACACAGCAGGCGGTTTTAATAACCTTCATCACTCAGATATTCACACCTGTCATTCAACTGAAGCGTGAAAATTTATCAAAGACAATTGTCCAATTTCAAAAGGACAAACTGTGGGTACAGTCGCAGTTTTTAGTACCGAAAGTGGACACTAGGTGGCGTTATTTAAATTGGAAAGTCGTCAATTCGAGTATGGACGAAATACGGGTGTGTGATACAGATTTATGAAAAATCCTAATGCACGCGAATAAATACAACCTTTCCACCTTCTCTCAAAATGGCCTCGGCAAAAGCTCTACCTAGACCCCTTGCACTTCCAGTTATAATCCCTATTTTTCCTTTTAAATTCATTTCATATTTGATTCTGTATGAAGATAAGATGTGCTATATCTTGACCCGAAAACAAATTCTAATTTTAAAACATTCTTGGTTTGAGTTTGAAATTTCCGAAATCTCTAGAAATCTAGCACTCATTTTGTGTATGATAATTTGAAACGCACCGGTCCCAACACACCAATAAATATTTACTGGCCCCTAATTATGAATTAGGGTGACATTTCGATTCCTACTTCATATTAACAGCGTCAAGTCAAATTATTAGTAAATTATTAGCTTGGCATGAAGCAGGCACAGTCTATAACTAATTAATGGGTGCAGGTCAACTCGTACCTCGACCAACTTGTACCCAACCAACTCGTACTTCTACCAACTCGTACCTTTGCATTTTAATATATTAAATTTAGAATGTTCTAAATAAAAATATATATTGTATATTAGATAAAAAATATATTAAAATATTCGAATCTTTTACAATTATTTAGCAGGTTTTTTTAAATACAAAGTCAATGCATATTTTTATTTGTATGTCAACAACCGTTATGAACAACTATCTTGAGACTTGGGTACACGAACAGATTATGCTATTTAAAAATTAAATTACGAATACGAATACGAAAGTACGAATACGAAAACTTTATTTTGATTCGGTACATTTTACAACAATAAACATAAGCTCTATTGAGCTTTTAACCGAATATACATGCAAAGCAAACAATAACAGTCAGCATGCAGCACATAAAAGCAAACAGCACATTTTTAAGAAAAGTATCACACATTAAGACAATAAGATTCAAAATAAGTACATACTTAAAAGAAAAAACACATTAAGACAATTAAGACAATTTTAAGATAAAGACATACTAGTATTAAGACAAAATTAAGATATTTTTAAGACAATTTAGGGCAATAAGAGCATGAGGCATACAGTTACATTAATGATGAGGACATACTATGAATAAAATATATATAGTATATATTAAAAATATATAAAGTAATTCCATAAATTAATATAGCACTAAGAATATAATCATTCCAGCATAAGCAGAGTTACTATTGAGCAGCAATTTAAAAGTTACATAAAATAGACACAGTCAAATTTTAAAATATTAAAAGAGAAGTCACATGTACAGCAGATATAAAAAGCAGATCAAGCTATTTACATGCAGAGCAGCGGCATACAGAACCATTCCAGGACTGAATCAAGCTTCTAAACTGATAAAAGTTTTTTCAGTCCTGAAATGGTCTGGGAGACTGTTCCAGAGAGTGGCAGCAGCAAAGCGAAAGCTTTTCTTACCGTAAGTGCTGGTTTTAACTTGAGGTAATTCTAATACATTATTATACCTGAAAGCATATTTATGAGATTTTAAAATGACAAGATCTTGTAGACAAACAGGAGCTAAATTATTTAGTAATTTAAAAGTTTCAACTGCCATTGTTCTTTGACGTCTAATATGCAGGGAGGGAATCTTAGCTAGTTCCAAAAGTTCCTCGTAAGAGCTGGACATGTCATCGTACACAAAACCCAGTGCCATTTCCTGCACTTTTTCTAGCTTTATAGAATTTTTACCTGAACAAAAATGTCACGCTTATGGGCAAAAGTTAAAATTGCTTAGGATGAAAGTATGAAGAATTGTAAGTCTGGTGAGTCTGTTTAAAAAAGGTCCCAAAACGTTTGAGAATATTTAGCTGCTGGGATGCCTTCCTGCATAAATTTCTAATATGAATATCAAAGTTAAGTTTATAATCAATTTCAATACCCAATAGTTTTACAGTACTTTCACATGATAAACTGGCAGAGTGGATATTAATACATGGTTTTTTTCAAAAGTTTTTTTGCCAACAGCTAAGACCTGAAATTTGTCTGGATTTGCTTGCATTTTATTAATTTTAAACCATTCAATGAGCTTCATGGACTCAGATTCCAAAGTAGATATTAATAAATTGTAATCACGTGAGCAGAATGACAAAGTACTGTCATCTGCATAGTTAAACAATGTACCATGTTTAATAAATAGAAATATATCATTGATAAACACATTGAACAAAAGGGGCCCAAGAATAGATCCTTCGGGAAACACCTTTGTAGATGTCGGTCCAACTACTAAGAATACCATTAAGTTTGATCTGTTGTTGATGATTGGTTAAATACGATTTAAGGAGGGATACAGAATGCTGGGAAACCCCATAGGCCGATAATTTATCAAGCAGAATTTCGTGGGGTAGGCAATCAAACGCCTTAGATAAATCCATTAAAACTGCAGCAATGTAATAGTTTTTATCTAGGGCTGCACGCCAATCCTCTAGTAGCCTTAGTAGTTTGGTCTGACAACCATGGCCTTTACGAAAGGCACATAAATATGGATGAAATATAGCATCAAAATATTCACTTGACGGTTTCTAAAACTTTTTCATATACTTTTGAAAATATAGACAAAACACTAACAGGCCTATAATTAGACTTTTCCAAAGAGTTATTTTTCTTGAACAGAGGAGTGACTTGTGCCTGTTTTAACCTATCTGGAAAAAATTCCAGTTTCAACAGATATATTTATAAGTGAGGTTAAATTTTTAACGATCTTTGCTGGAATGCCATCTACACCAGTAGCTTTCTTAGTATTCATTTTACAAAAAAAAAATTGTGTACAATTCTTTCATTAATTTTTTTTAAATCAAAAGAGGAAGTACATGAATTATCATTTCTATCTGATATAATATGAAATATACTAGGGTGTGTGGATTTATCATAATGCACGCCTTCACTAATCTAATTCGCTACCGTAGCAAAAATGTGTTAAAATGATTTCCAACTTCAGTTGTATCGTTAACAATTTTATCATTTTCTTGTAGTACAATTTTTTGATCGCCATTATGGCACTTATTTGAAAAAAATGGTTTGACGGTTGACCAAAAATCACAATTTTTTTGCACCACCTGTACACCTTTCAAGAAAATATTTTCTAGTTGAATTCTTTTTAAGCATTTCTTTTACAAAGAAAGGGATCCAATTGTCCTTTAATAACAACCTCTTATTTTTCGGTTTATTCGCCTTTCTCCAACAATGTCACTTCGACTAAAACAACAACCAATGTATACCTAATAACTAAAAATATCGAATGCCACAAGACTGTAAAAACTGATAAAGTTAAAAGCAAAGACAACAACTATTTTTTTATAAACCAATCACAGCTTGAAATTGAATGCGATGAAAAATATACAATCAAAGCGAAATGTATGATGAATTTTATTTTGCCATGGACTCTTCGTGTGTAATATGTTCGCGTGCAGTTTGGTAAGTGACAAATAATTGCGACAATATCCATTAATCATCAACACAATCTCCTGTGACTTTTGCATTAAATTGACTTACAGAACATGCACTGGTACAGTCCGTAACAACATAGGCGAAAAAAGCGGTACGGCTGGTACGGTATTGACCGTACCACTTCAAATTGCTGTTTTTTTCTTGAAAATTAAAATAAAAAAAATGATAGAATTTCATAACATATACTTTTTAATTGTAAAGTATATGATAAATGTAATTGTCACAATCTCGAGAACAATTTGGTAAGTGACAAATAATAGCACGTGGATTGTAAGTGTATTACTGATGTTCAATAAATATGATAATAAATATCAAAAGTTTTTTATTTTTTTAATTTAACATTATTTCAGTCATTTTCAGATTCTGTCCTTTTTCATTCTACCAAAAGTTGGTCGAGGTACGAGTTGACTAGGATTCTTAATTAATACTAGTAAGTATAGACGGTCCTTGCATGAAGTCATAATTTCACTTCTACTCAAATTTTGTAAAATTTTGAAATTTTATAGTTTTTTAAACTAAAAAAATGTACTGGCGGTATACCAGTTATCACCACTATTTGTGAGGCTTAATTTGCTTGACTGCATTTTTCTGTCTTCTGTACATTACGAGAAAAGACAATATATTCCAAAATGTATTTGTTTGTCTTGAAATGATAACAAAAATAGAGCACTACATTTAATTTCCACTTGTATGTCCCTATTCACTTCTCCTTTGCCTAGGACAGGGGTGTACATATGGACATTAGATTTCTACCCAAACGAGAGGAAAGGAAAAAGAGGAATCATTAGAAAATGAGTAAACGCGTCGAATAAACCGGAGTTCCTTCCCGGGGATACCTTCATTCCTTTATTCCTTTTTCGATTTTCACCTGGAATTCATTATTTATGGTCATAGTTGAAAAAAAACAACAAAAGAAGGGACAAAAGTAAAAAAAATCGAGTCTAGAAAACTTTGTCTGGATGGATACCAAATGCTTAGATTCTCGTAGCTTAAACGGGGCTTCGCCCACCCTGTACCTTCTACCAGGGCGCTGCCCTGGACCTGCTGGGGGCCTGACAGTTTAGTATAAACATATTTTATTCAAAAACAAATCTGAAATGGATTGGATAGCAGGCAAAGCCTATATATATCGTCTCCATTTAGGCAACATTCAACAGGTGGAATAATATATCAACAAATATAAAAATATACCATGTACAATTGTATCAATAATAGTGTACAGTAAACGTTCTATGATGATCGTTGGATACTCCTAGTAGTGATTAGGGGTATTTGATATGATACTCATCTATTTTAATCAACTAACCAACTGCTAGCTGGAGGTTTGGCATGCCATAAAACCTGGTTTAACCCACCATTTTGCTTGCACATTTAATAATTTATGAACGCCAGGAAGGATTTGTTCTGATTTTGTCTTGCCCAATTGACCGCGTGCGTTATTTTCGTCCCTTTAAAATACACTTTATAGAATTTCTGTCAAAAAGAAGACAAATATAATGTAATGTGATTAAATTGATTTCATCAACTGGAGTGTTCTTACTTGATTTAAGCAGGAATTGCTTTAACTAGCTTGCGGGTAAGAGTAAGTGTATACAAGAACTGTTACTTATGGTGAATCCAAGACAAAAAAGTAACCCATGAATTAGACAAGGACCAGCAACCTGAAGGACAGAAAACAATCAACAAATAAATGGATAACACGAACTAATTAAATCAGGGTAAAAACAACTGCCCGGAAGGGTAATCGGGGTTTGCATCTGAAACTACACTAACATGACGTTGAGGCTTATTAGTAAATAATTTATTTATACAAGCTGTAAGACCAATTAAACTGTCAATCCAATTTTTTTTCTGGTGATGGTAATAAATAATCCAGATGACTGTAGGATCATAATAAAGATATCAATGACATGTAAATAACAATAAGCAAGGAAACAGGAAGAAACAAAAATGTTGAGATTTTAATATTCATTGGTAAATTATTATATGTATACTGTTAAAAACAAAACGCATAGACCTTGGTTCTCTGCCAAGTAAGCTCTTTGAAATTAGCTAACGGTTTTTTACTTGAACTTTGTAGTTAATTCAACCGCTACGTGTAAGTGTGAAAAGGGACGAGGTTCGAAGTTTGAACTCATCATAACGTTAAAACAATGCCATGCCAAGGTTGGACCTTGCTACTCAAAAATATGATCAAATATCGTCATCGGCCGTCTCCAGGGCCAGAATAACCGAAAGCGAGATTGCACGAAAACGTAAACCAGAGCACAATTTGTCGGCCTTAGAACATATTCCACCAGACAAAGGAATAAACGTTTCTCCTCCTGTGTCTAGGAAGTGGATAGTAGCCTCAGTGGAAGTAGCGTCATGTTGTGGGTAATGAGTAATTAATAATGACTATAACACAGAACTGGTACATACCCCAGGCAATGTAAAAAATCAAAGATACAAGACGAAATTCTCTGAAAACCAAATTGACCGACAGAGGGAATTGTTTAAATACTACAATGTCTGGCCAGAAAAACAGCTCTTGACAAAGGACTGTCTTTAGCAGACCCACATTAATATTTGAGCATGGCCTTACAAATCACCCGGTTTAAATATAATTGAACAGTTGTGGAACCAGCTGGATAAACCGGATAAACGTGTGCGCCAGCCTCAAACTCCGCCTAAGACACTCGATAAGCTTCTTCAAATTTGCAACAGGAATGGCGAACAATTCTATGTTATAACGGAAGAACATTAATTGTCTTTATGCAAAGGATATACAAAGCAGTGTCGGCAGATCCAGGTGGTAAAACGTGACCGGAAGTATTCTTAACTGTGATAAACTGACTTTTACCAATCTTTATGGAATGGACGGCATTTTTTAAAATTAAAACCATCTTTGTGAATATCTATATTTGTTATTGTAAAATCTGTATCCAAAATACATTTTACAAAAAATCTTTAAACAATTAATTTTGTCTGTGTGTAGAGTGTATCATTATTATAAATTAAAAAAAATAGTAAAAGACAAATATGCAGTGTAAATAAAAATAAATGAAATACAAAATAAGTATTTGCTAAAACAAACAAAAAATGTTTTTGGTAATTACCACTGCAACGGGCACTTTTTAGCATACTAATAATGTTAAACACACAAGTAAAATAATAACTGCTGAACAAAACAAAGTCTTACGTACTCTACACAAGCACTATTTTGTTTTAATGATCTCCATTTGATACTAATTACTGATTTAAAACTATAATCCTTAAGCTATGAATCAGTACAAGAAGTAGAATAAAAAATGATAAATTTACATTAATTTCACATCATTCTAATGATGGCCAATTGTGGTACACTTAACAACTGTCAGACCCTGATCGTGGTGAGAGCGGTACTGTACAAGTTTGCACGCATCCAAATACTTTTCAAGGTTTGCCATGAAAAGGATAATGTCTCTGGCATCTTGAAGGTTGCACCATTTCTACCTGCATGTTGAAAACATTCCACAACCTTGACGAAACAGGATTTTGATCAGGGTGTAAAGAGCAAATTATGTATTATGTTTATTGTGATTTTGAGTATAAGTACACTAATGAGTAAGAATTGTATAGATTGCTTACAATGTACTTAGTTACTAAACAGGAATTTATTCAATAAGTGATGTAATGTTGAAACTGGTCAAGACGATGATACTTTGAGGCTAAAGGAAAGCGTGGATGATATTTTGTAGAAAACGGGACGCAACAATCTTTCCATTATTTAAGCTGAAAATTTAAGAATCTAAAAACCAACATTTTCTGTCAGAATTTCCACAACTGCACATAAGAAAGTCAATGATAAACATACTTTTTTAGTACGCAACAAGATGCAAGATTACTGCAACTGCGATGTTTGTGTATGACGTGACGGGAATAAAAGAGACTAGAGAAAACTAATAATTGAACACATAGATATAGCTACAAGATATGAAAGACGCCTTGCACTATGCCTTTCATGTACAGAATTTTTCATTCCCTTGAGGAAAATGAGACAGGAAAAGTCATTATAATGATTGACAGTGATTATAATGATTGAAGCATGTTGAGGCTTCAAATACATGGATGTTGGTTTTGCACAAAACTGTACATTTGCCATTCATGCCGAAATGATGAGCAACTGTGATGAAGAAGTAGCAGTTTATGTATCAGAGAGACTGGATGGCATCGATAGATATGACTTACTAATTTTCGCTGTTAAAAAGTCACTTCTCATGTCCTTCTGAATGGAGCAGCATCATATGACCTCTTCATTACGGTGTTGGACATTTAAATCAGTGCCTTAAGAAAATCTACACAAGCACTGTTCAATCCTTAAAGGAAGGAGTAAAACTAGCCTAGCTTTGCATCAGACTCGAAAAGTGAAATGAACCACTATAATGCTTTTATAGTATTCAAGTCTTGGTCTTCAATGTCATCGACTGTTGAAAGAATTCCCTTATTGATTACTGATTCTTTCAACCTTACCTACCAATTAACAGGAAAGATTAACACCGTTGATTACATAAATAATACGATAGATTGTAAAATACCACAGGTTGATCTTATGCATATTGTACCAACAGCCACACGTATTCTCGGAAGAATTGGGCTTTCATTTGAAGAGTCTCGTTTTCTAGAAATGTATATACTTTAGAGCCTCTTGTCCTTTTGCCATATTGGACTTTGCAACGGAAGACAGGGAAATATTTCGCGAAAAACACTTTTCTTCGAATGACGTTTGAGCACTTAACTACTGATATAAAGAAACATTAAGGACCTTCTTCTTTACCGAACAGGGTTCAAGATCTAAATGTGTAACCATTTAAAGGACAACAAAAAAGTATTCTTGCTGAAAAAAAATCAGCAAATCAAAGAAAAATGCAAAGCCTAGGTAAAGAGTAAATTTCCTGAGTATATAGACCAACAGTGTGGTACATGTATCTATTAACACAAACATGATGTCGACAAATGAACAGTTCTTTTACGGCAACCGTTTTGCGAAGACTTATTGGTTGAGGTGAGGTTTTACATCACTTACGGCCAATGTTATTGTACCGTCAGTATTGGAAGGAGGGGAAGTCAGAGTACCAAAGACCTTAGCAAGGAAAAGCTGTCAATCCTTGTCAATTAAAGTTTGCCATTTAATGGTAGGAAGCACAATTAAAGTTCGTATTCTCTTTAGCTGACTAGGATGAAATACTGTGGTCGAAGAAACTTGCAATAGTAAATCTTAAATCATCGCGTTTATCATTTATTTAATTTAGCATTTTTCTTCGCTGTCAATTCGCAGAAAAACATTCAAGTAAGAAAAGCTGTATCTTAAATACAAATGTCAAAAGTCTAATATTGAGTAAAAGGACGACATCTGTATTCGGAGTAAGAATAAAACAAAACGATTGGACTAGTTTTTCTTTGCTTTGTTTAATTTTATCTGACTACTGAACTCTTGTTATGCTTTTCATCTAACATAGGTACAAAGTCCACGTCAACCATTGATTCGATTAATGTGTTAACACATAGATTTTGTAACGCAGGCAAAATTATTGAAACAGAAAAGTTATTTAAATTAGACAAATTTCGTGTTGAAACATGCACATTTATTTTCAATTACATAGTGTCAGATTGCTGATAAGTTTTATACCCTGAAAGGCCACTCTGCATTACAATTTTCTATTTTAAAATTTGGAATATATATAAGTTTTAGATGTTTTCAACAAAATAACAATAATGAACTGTTTTAACACTAAAAAAACCATTATTATTTATAGGGTACTGCGTTGTACTTCTTCAAACATAAAACCAAAACCAACTTCTTCAGTTAACAATATTTTTAAAATGTAAAAAAAAAACTATTAATCATTAATATAAAAAAATGAGCCTTGAAAACACCTTATGGCATCTCTACACTTGTTCCGTTCCGCATATTACCACTAGTCTTATTTATATATTTTTGTATAATGAAAAAGTTTGTTCTTACCTGTTTCGAAAGTTAAATACTTCCTTTTACATTATATTTGATATTTGTATAAAAATAGCTTCATTTTACGCCATGTTATCTGAGTAGATATTCGAAAGGGAAAACCTATTAAAATGTGAGTATTTCAGATGTTTTTAATATTTTATCTGAATATTTTTAATTATACTATCTTCGGAATTTTCACAGATATTTGCATTTTATTACAAATAATAAACTCATTGTTAAAAGTCGTTCAACATTTTGTAGAAAATCTGCTTACTTTTTATTATATAAATCAGGAAAAACCAAAAAATATCCTTATGATTCATCTTTAAAGATCTCAACACAGTAAACGAATCTTCAAGTGCGCTATTAAAAATTAATTATAACAGATACGGACACATGTTTTATAGAGTTATGTTTTTTTTCAACAAAAAACTATACCATACTGAATATTTCAATAGAACACTTAGAAAGCAAAAAGGCATATTACCGGTAAAACCGACAATTTTTATGGGCTATCGAGATAACTGAATGTTTAATTGGTCGAACGGCAAAACGTTTATAAACGTCTGACAGCCATGTGTAAAATATTTTACTGAAACAAACACAACCATTTTGAGCTTTCCAGAAAATGCAAGACATGTTAATTAAAAGGTCATGATCTGTGTAATAAGAATAGGTTGTTATTATTTTTACCCGGTAAAGACCGGGTCGTAGATTCACATTTTCACAATAATAATATTACTTTTGCGTGCCAAAATTACGTACAGTATAAACTTAACAGTACTTATTACCCTTTGAGAACACACGAATTCACACATCCAAACAGGATTAACATGAAGCGTGGTTAGCTATGCTCATTGACACCTTTTTGCTTCTTCAATCGTTGTTGTTTGCTTCTGTTTTGCAAAAACACATTAATTATCTTTTGTTGAAATACTAAAATGTAAAGTTACAACTAAATGGGATAAGTGCTCACAAACAACAATTTATATAACATTTTTGTAGACTGTATTACTAACTAGAAGCTAAGTGAATAATAGATGTAAATTTTCGTTTTTAGGAACGTTCCTCTGATTAGAATATTCATTGTATCTTTATCTTATTCTATTTATTGTCCTGCAACACAAGGATCGGCTGTCAACGGCATTAATGGTAATACAATACAAGGATCGGCTATCGATGTCAGTAATGAAAGCACGACACAAAGATCGGCTATCAACGACATTAACGGTAGCACAATAAACTGGTGTAAATTTAAAGTTTCTAAAAAATCTGCCGAGTATTTTAGGAAATGGCTGAAAATATTAGACGGGATGTTTGCGCATTTGCAAATAACATTTAAGGACAATAAAACGTATAATGCTACAAACGAGGTACTTTTTCCAAAAAAATGGATATGGACGTTTGTACCTCCTGGAGGTGGACGCTTCTATATTTCTTGGCCGGTAGATTACACAGTATTTTCTTTTGGTTTGCTGGATACACATACATTAGGAAAAGATGTTATAAATTAATGTTCCTTGATGCCTACCCAGAAGACTGTGCTATAACATCCGGTGGAAATCAAACAGTAGAAAACCTTGCACAAGCCATGTATGAAATGTCAATAGATTATAACTTTTCCCTTATAAACGATTTTCATGAATATAGTTACTGGTGTTATATATCTGAACACCCAAATTTTAATAATTCGTTGTTAAGAGATCTCAACCGGTACTTAGGTGTACCCACTCAAATGTTTGGTTACAGGTGATGTAATAACAGCTAAGAACAGAAACGTTCTATGTGTGAAGCACGATAAGTTTAATCCTTATCAATTATTGCCGTATTATATCGGCATCATTTTCTTTTCGTTTTACCCTGTTTTCCTGATACGATGAGGTCTACGCTCAGTAGATGCTGGAAAACCATTACAAGTCACAGGATATACAGAAATGAACGACGACAACGAGTTTATACTTATGAAAAAAAGAGGACCAGTGTGGCAAAACTGTTGTTAGGAATATTTGGTTTGGCCGACAAACACCCTTTAATTGCTTCGAGGATTCGTAGAGCTTTATTTGTCTGTTTTGCACCTATTTTCGTTTATATTTTCGTAATAATATATGCAATTCAAAATAGGGAATTAATGGACGAAATGGTAAAACACGGTATTCTAACCGGATTTGTTTCTGTTCTTGCAGGTTTCAACGAAAGTATGGACTTATTCTTACCTATGTTTGGAGGACCAGCAATATCACTGATTTTTTACATTATTATTGGCTGTTTCATCATGTTGATGCCGCGTGACATCGGCGAAATTTTAAATCTGGGTTTACCACCCGATAAACAAAAATTCGAACATTGCTAAAATTAGACTTGGAAACTATTGAAAAAAATTTTCAAAGAAGGAATGTAATAATAGAAACGGATACAGGAAAATGTATTTCATTTTACGAGGAAATGTGTATTTGATGATAAATCCGAAATTTTGGTACTTCATGCTTTTATGTTATCTTCGGAGATGGGAGCTTATAATGGAGAATATAAACTCGTGCTGTAGTAAAAAATATTTAAGCTAATGATTGGTATACCTACCGCTTTTTTGTACACTTGCATGTGTATCTTTGAAACGGCTTTATTCTTACTCTACCATGGATTGCCAATATGTTTTTTCGTATTTTCAATAGTTCGAGGTTATGCTAAATATTTACGACAAACACAAAGCGGTCAATCGTTTTTTATTTACATATTTTCAATAATTGTTCCAATTTGTTTTATGTTTTATGTGTTTATGCTTGTGATGATTACAGTCGATTCCTTTAAAATCCTTTGTTATTTTATATACTTTCTGTATCTCTCTTTGGTAATTTTTCCGGATCGAGCCTTCGGTTTTGTATATTATGTAATAATGTTTATGATATACTTATAGTAAATAACTTATATTTTTTACTGTATGATAATAGAAATAAATGGGCAAAAATTTTATATTTTACCAGATTGGCAAAGCGGGCTGATATCAAAATGTTATTAACTGCTTCCGAATGTTATTACACGCTTTTCCGTAAGTGTTATCACATGCCTTTCCGTAAATGATCGGAAATTACCGGAATTGTTTACAAATATGACGTCGGACGATAAAGCAGACGACATGCATAATACGAATGCATAGAGATGGACAATACTTTGGATTATCTTAAGTCAATGAAAACTTACACACAAATAGAAACGAACTGTGAGTGATCTGAAAATATTATCTAAATGACTTTAAAACTAATTCGGAGCACATGAATAGCGGTACCGGAACTCGATAAGATTTTGATATATCCATGTCTATTTCATTTTCCCCTGCTGAAGCATATGATAAAAAGACCATTACATGACATTTTTGATATCATATGCATTATAAGCCCTCGGTTGATATTGGCCCTCGAGCCTGCGGCTCTTGGGCCAATATCAAACCTTGGGCTAATAATGCATATGATATCAAAAATGTCATGTAATAATCTGATATTATCTTGTACGTCAACTCTTTGATGAATCGTTTTCAGGAAGACTACAAAGAATTGCTAAACTCGACATTTAATGGATCTCTTAAACTCGAAAAAGCCCGAATTGCAAATGAATATCTTAGTCGAGGTCCAAATGTTTCAACGAATCAACACGCTATGGACTTTATTGCCATTACAAACGAAATACCTATTGAGATGGTTCCTCCACACTTAAATATTCAATGTCTGACCAGTCATAAATACATCAAATACAGAAAACAAATTCCAGGAGTAAAAAAGGGATTATTCCAGTACATCATTGAGGGGAATAGTCCAATTCACATTTCATTTTTCCACATGGTAGTTCAGATTGTGGTGGTGCAAGTTCTTGCCTTAGCATCGATAGTTTTCATAACGACATACATTAAAAATGTGCAATCAAGGGAATCAAGCAAAGTCCTTAATGTAATGACTATTATTATAGTGACAATGATTCCGAACCTTTTCCGTCCGTTCTTTGTCTATCCTCATGATAAAAATATTAGAAAAAGGAAAGTTAGACAAAATGTTATTGAATTTTGGAGAAAGAGAAAACGAAAAGCAAGTAGATAAGGAACACAGAACTTTCTATTTTCTAATTTACTGAAACTTGATGTTATGTGACACCGCATGATTTTGTAATGTAATATTGGAATGTAATCGTTTGATTAAATACGACACAATAAATATATATTTTGAAAAAGTGGAAAATTCCGGGTTAAATGTAGTCTGAAACTGTGCCAACAATTTATAGTTTAGAGTACACAACTGTGGAGAAAATATCCCCTGTAAAACGAGTTAAAATGAGAACTACTCTGGGGGTAATCGGTCTAAAGTATATACATTAACATGCGTCATCCTTTGTAGCTACCGGTAAATTAATTTAACATTAATAATGGTCTATTATACCATTCTACATTCTTTTGTCTTGAAGTGTATTTTTGGTAGTATTATTGTATTTTAATATGTAACTAAAATGTGTTAATATACGCCTGTAAAAAAGAACCCCATGTTTTTCAAGTTATACATATTCGAACACCTTTGGACTAATATTGGACTGTCCTTCGTTTGTAATTTGTATAGCAAACAAAAATATGCATTGTTGGGCCAGATGAAACACTATTTTAACAAAAAACTCATCATTTTATTTACATATCATTTCATCAAAATATGGACGGTCTTTGCTCTTTCACGTAGTCTTTAAAAAGTATTGCCACCGAAAGCTCAAAACTGTTATTTAATTGAAAACGTCATAAACAGCAAATTTATAATCATCCGTCTAAGGGTCAAAATCGGGTATATAGATGCTTTATTGGGTTGAGATCTGGACTTTTTGCAGGCCACGGAAGAGTGGCTACAGCTTTGTTCTCGTGCCCTTTTTACCCTGGTTTAGCGTTGTCATCCACGAAATCATGTCTTGACTCTAACGGGCTGTCCTGGGTGTACTTTTCGCCATTAAGGTTGCCATTGATTGTTACTAGATCTGGTTTGCAATCATGTGAGATACAACCCCACACTACAACTATATACACCAAAAGACGCTGTTGAAAAATGTTTCTTGGCGTGTAAGCTGTGTATTTATGCCTCCAAACAGTTACATCGAGTGAAAATTGGCTCTAATATGACCAGTGTATTCGTCACCAGGTTCTAAGGTTCCAATTTTGTCTTGCTCCGCACCAGGCCAACCTGTCCCTGCTATGGCGATAATTAATCCTGCAGCTTTTATGCGATTTCGTACTATTCTGGCTGACAAATTACGACCAGATAACCAATTTTGCTTGAGACAGGTGCTTGCTACAAACGGATTTCGCCTAACCAATCTACCAAGGCCCTTATCTTTACGTTGGGTGTCACACATGGTCGACCAGATCGGGAACGGTCTTTAACATCTTGCGTGGAAGCGTGTTTTCTGACCAAACGACTAATGACTGTATAATGAAGTATAGCCAAGCTGACGTCCGTTTGCCTTGTAAGACCTACCAGTGGAATGCATGCCGATGATTTGTCATCTCTGTGTTTTTTATATCCACCTCCTTTCCATGCTTACTTTAAATGATTTGGCAATTATAAATTCGGGATTTAAATACAGATATGTTGCACGAAAAAATAGTGCACTTTGGTCGTGATGAAGAGATCAAGCTTCACGTGGACAGAAAATCGCACTTGAAATTTCACACCTGAACGCTGAGCATCCTTTTAAATATACATTAAAGAATTATTACTGACCAAAATCAGCAAAATTAAACTTTATTTACATTAAAAGAAAACAAAAAATATTAAGGGCTGCTTAACTTTTTTACAGGTGTATAGATGTTTCTTATATACAATACATACTTAATATAAATGGTGTCGAATTTATTAAGATTTATTGCACTTCAGAGCATTAATAACGGATATTGTAAAGTGTCATGTCTAACGTTGATAAGATATTTTTTTGTTTGAATACTCTTTAACGCCAATTATATATTCTTCAGCTAAATCATGGCTTCTAGTTTTCACTTGGTTAGGAAGTAGGAGTGCTGAAGTAAGTGCCCGACATTCGGTAGCAAAACGGGCAATCCTTAAATCTAGAACACCGTGTCTGCATTTACACTCAATCCCGCAAACTCAGAGTTGACAGTCACCTGGACTAATAACCTGAACCATTCGAGGACCTCGTGTTGATGAGATAAGGGACACATTTAAATAATTTTGTTCTAATCTGATTTCTTCAAACTTTTTGTGCAGCTACTTTTATATACAATTACTAATAATTCCACCAAAAACTAACGACGCTGTCAAGCGCTTATTTAGAGGAGTTCCGAAATTCTTATTTCCAAATTGGCTTTATAGGGAATTCATACAAAGCATAATTAAATTAATGAACCAATGTCTGTTTGGTGCGAATTTTCAGAAATTTCGATATTATGTCAGTTTTTGTTTTATCTTTCAAAATCAAGAATTATGATAAATTTACATCGGGATGTACGTATTGCCGTTATTATAAGCATGTTCCACCCACACAACTTAGATAGTTTGAACTATGAAGGGAGATTTTGTTCCAAACCATCACGTATAATATGTATACAAATTAAACCAAATAGATATAAATACTGTCAAAAACCCTAAAATCTGTGAAAGTGCTATCAAATTCCATTCAGTTTTAGATAAGAGATGGCTTCCCAAGAGTAAATGTTTTAATATGAAAAACCCTAAATATCATTCTGATTAAAAATGGCCAATATCAGGTGCACATTAGCACTTTGTGAGAAAGATTCTTCGATATCAAATTTCACGCAATGGTTTAGAAGTAGTAGAGAATGAGACAGTGTAACGACGGAAGAACCATATACCCTTAATTTTCAAGCAGGGTTATAACAATATGACATATGACTCGGCAAAAAGTCTAATAGTATTGCAAGATGGATTTCCTTTAACGATCACGTAAATCATAGTGACAGCCATATTATGGAAGTGATAACATCAACTTAGGTACAATAATCCCTTATTTGAAGAGTTTCTTAGTGGTCAACAGACGTGTCCAGTCTGGAAATCGAAATACCGATTGCAAGATCTAGATTTGAGTAGAAGTTGTGAAATGTATACAAAAATGCCTGTGCTGTCGAAATATTACTATGGATGAACAAGAGGTTGACAATCGGAAAGTTGCAGTTATCACGTTCGTCATAAAGTTAATTTTTAAAGTTTCCCTAAGTGCACAGCACGTCCGTGTTGAGTGTTTTTGAGGTGTCTTTAAGCTCGTTATCATAGACGTAATACAAAAAGTAATTACACATTCATTGTGAAAAGATAACGGAATGTGAAGGATCGTTAAGCCGGTTTTAAAGCTGCACATTAGAAATGGTTGATAAATAAAAGATTGGGCTCAGGATTGATGGATCATATCAAACTTCAAACTGAAAAAAACGGTTTATTGTTTTCCTAAATTTGGACTTAATAATAAATTGTTAGTGTTTAGATAATTTTCAAACTTGGAACTTAAATTACCTCAACAAATAAAACAAACCAGCTGTACAAAAAGCTTATTTTTGTACATGTCTTTTTTGCAAATATACTGACTGAATCCAAGGTGTAGAAATTCTATTGTTTCTCTCATACCAACAGGCCTGCTGATTGGGATGAAATTTCCTATTGCCGATTCGTTTTTATGCCATCAGCTATTAGTATTATTTTTTACTTAGTAAGTTTGCCCAATGATCCATACACAAAGTTGCCTGACACGTCCCCAGATTGTAGCTAGGAGAAGCCCACTTGTTTGGGGTTGGTTGGGTATAACACAGAAATACTGACAGCGAACCGTTGTGGGTAACGTATTTGTAGAATCCCCCATTTGGTTCACGAAAAAGACCCCGATTGTAGATTTAAAAAAAGTACGCTCGCTGTAGCCGCTTCAAAAGGCTAAATCCTAAAATTTTGTTTAGATTTCTTTTTTTTTTCTCGTAACTTTTTGTTAACTTTTTCTCGTCCTTAATATGGCTGAAATATTGTTCGCTGATTAATCAAACCATTCAATCTCTGTTTGTTTACTGTTATTTTCTGCCTTAACGGAGTTCAAAGTTCAAGTCCTAAAAGATTGCAAAAATGTGCACTTCTTTATCATGAGGTCATAATAATAAGTAATAATATGGTGGCGGCAATCAAGAAGACTTGTCCTCTTTGAAAAACTTCTCAGGTACATGTATCTGCAAGTTTAATAATACAATCAACTTTTGTCCAAAGAAATATTTTTAATTAATAGAAGGTAAATAGAATGTGTACTAACAAAGAAACGAAAAGAATTCACATGATTTTTGCTAATCGTTTTCTATTTCTTCGCAGGATTGTTTCTTTTCCCAAAATTCAATCACAGTTTGCCTGACTTTTCTTTTCCGCACTTTTTTATCATGAGCATGAGCAAAGAAAAGGCGCAAAATGTTTGGAATCATTGTTACTATAATAACGGACATAACGTTCAAAACTTCGCTTGCCTCTTTTGAAGTCACGTTTGCAATATATTTTGATATGAAGACTATTGAAGCCAAGACAAGAATCTGTACTACTACTATTTGAACAATCATATGAAAACATGCAATGTGAACTGGTTGATACCGCTGAATGACATACTGGAACAGTTCCTTTCGTATTCCGGGAATTTGTTTCATATATCTGATATATTGATGTCTGTTCTGATCTTGAATGGTTAATGAGATTGGAAGCATTTCGGTCGGAATTTTATGTGTCATAGCGTCGATATTCTTAACGCTACGTTCATCAGAAATGATTGTATGTTTTGCAAGATATTCCTCTGCCCGTTTTGCCCTTTCAATTTTTACAGATGCCTTAATAGCACAGTTTAGCAAGTCTTTATATTCTTGTTCAAAAAGCTGCAACACAGTACTTACATAAAAAATGAACATGATGAAGTAATACACGAATCCAAAGGAACGACCAGGAAATATAATCAAAGAAAGATAAACAAAGAATATAAAATATCCAATAATCGTAAAGGATTCAAGAGTAATCATTATCATCATAAAAAAGTAAAAAAGGATGCAAACAGGAACAATACTTGATAAAACCATGTAGGGAAGAAATGATAACTCTTGTTTCCGTTGTCTGAAATATTTTAAAAAGCCACGAATAGCACAAACGACAAAAAACACGATGGGTAAGCCATAGTAAATGACAAATATCGCAATTTCAGCCAAGCAAAAGAAGATGTAAGGTATAACAATAGGAAGACAAAAAAGTATCCGAAATAATTTCCCCAAGCAGCAAGGACATATTATTTGAATAAAAGATTTCCATCTGATTAGATGAAATGACACCACAAAGTACCAGAAGTATGGATTAATCATCATATGTACATTTCCTCTTAGAACGGAGTACACTTTTTTATACCCACGCACTGTGTAACACTTTTTCTTTGAAAATGCTTCTATTGTTTTTAAATTCATTTGTAGCAATGTTGAGTAGTTGCCCTCGTCAGATGGTAAACCTAATTCGAAGATTTCCCCAGTGTCACGTGGCATTAACATGACGAACAAGCCAATAATAATATAAAGAATCAGAGATATTGCGGGACCTCCAAACATAGGTAGGTACAAGTCCATACTTTCTTTGAAACCTCCAAGAACTGAAACAAACCCGGATGGAATGCCATGTCTGACGATTTCTATCATTAAATCTTGATCTCGAATATAGTATATAATTATAAAAATGTAGACCACAAATGGCGAGAAGCAAACAAACACTGCTCTACGAATCCTTGAAGCCATTACAGGGTGTTTGTTTGTTACGCCGAATATTCCCAGAAACATCGTAGAAACTGATATGGGGCCTCTTCTTTGCATAAAAATATACTTTTCATCTTCATTTTGCCACTTGTTGTATTGTTGCAAACAAGGGTGAGTAGGATTGTTTGCTTGTATAGCTCTGTGACTACACTTTATCAAAGCAATTGGGAAATAAGCAAAGAAAATAAAGCCAATATAAAACGGCAGAGATTGATACGAATTCCAAATGTAACTTTCCTGTTCATCACATTCTGCCCTCTTACTCTCGATATTATTGTAACAACACTTGTATCCAAACAATTGCAAAGGAACCCCTAAATATCGGTTCAGGTTCCTCCAAGGAGGGTTTTTCAAACCTGAATTCGTTGACATGTAGCACCAGTAACTATAGTCATAAAGGCTGTTTATTTTGTAAAAGGACTTTGACATGTCATACAAAGCATCACTTATTGCTTGTGTGGTTCTATTTTCTCCTAAAGTAATAATGCAGTCTTCAGGAGTCGCGTTAAGATAAAGTTTTACTGGGTATTTAAGCGTCTGAGTATCAAGTAGTCCAAAAGAATATACATTATAGTCCACCGGCCATGATATGTAGAAGCGTCCACCTCCTGGTGGCACGAACGTCCATATCCATCTGTTTGGGAATAATACCTCTTCTGTGGCATTCGAAGTTTTGTTGTTGAGAAACTGAATTTCCAGATGAGCAAACATCCCATCTATTATTTTTAACCATTTTTCAAAAAAGTACGCAGAATTGTTATGAACTTTAAAGTTACATCTTGTAACCTCTTTGCTTTTGAATTCAGTTGCTGCATTAATAAACCAAAACGGGAAGACCACGGCAAGTACGAGAGTAGTTTTCCTATAAAGATAACATCACTAGTACATGTATTTCAAAATGAAATTATTATTTTAAACACAATCATCTAGTAAACAAATGGTCAACATGCTTTATCAGAACCGAGCAATCTTTCGTATAAGAACAAAATACTTGTAAATGACATGCTCCAGATCAGAATGAATTTTTAGACTAGTGGAAAGCTGAATTTTTTGCAATAGTGAACTCAGCTACATCTATTTCGATGAGAAAAAATATATGAAATGGTACGCAAATTTGATATTTAAAAAGGAGCTAATTAAATAATATGTACATTTCCTATATAGCAGAGTTGTAACAAAGGCGCTTAACACGAGAGCAGACTCAAGATTAGTAATACCGCTGATGTTTTTAAAATACGATTTTGGAATTGTTCGTATGAACTATATTTACCGGTCACATGATGAATCGGAAATATTCTGATATATTATTCTGATGCCAATTTTTAGCAATTAGATCAAAATATAATTATTAAAAGTATATAACAAATAGCATTTAAGACTCACATTTTTTTAACTTTCAATACAACTTCCTTCCTTGTAGTATTGTGAAATATAAATGCTTCAGATGTGTCATTTATACACTTAATAAAGAAAATATTTGAATTGATGATGAAAATTTTTCCTTATCGATAAGGATATGAGGCTGTACAAACGGAACTTGTACTCCATGGTACGCAATTCGAACATAATTTGTACATCGTGGTATGTAATTCTAATATTAAATGCACTAAATATAATCACAATAAATAACTCAGGTCATACACAAAATATTATTTGATTGAAATCAAAGTTCATTTAACGTGAAGTGAGCAATAGTTCAGCTATATTCATGACGGGATATAGTAAATAAACGACATACTTATTTGGGTGTTTAATGAACACCTTGCAGTCATTTTTGTCTACTACCATATATTTTGTCCAATACTATATAATATAGAGACACGTGAATTAAAAATGTGCCTTTTGTAACAGCTGCTAGTACCTACTCCTTGTGACAGATATTGCTAAGTAGCCTAGCGCTTCACAATGGTCAACAGCTATGCCACAGTCTGACACGATGAGGTGTAAACCGCAGATTATTGGTAAATAGTTTTAGTTACCTTATTAACTTCCGCTTGTGGTGTTTTACCTTTTCAAATAAGACTGAAAATCTCTAAAAGACATAACAACAATAAAAACAGTTAACGAAAAGATAAATAACGCTATTTCATTGCTTGAAACAGCAGAGAACATTCAAGGGGTCATCTGAGTTGTAATGCTTATTCAACACAGACAAGGCGGCTAAATAACAGTCAGGGTGGAATTCACTAGTAGCTTCATAAAAAGCCAATTACCCGGCTTGTTTATTTATATAAGGATAATATCTAAGATAATACTTTATGTTTTCCAAAAAGCCATAGCATTAAATATCTTGCGTTAATTTGTTGTCTACACAGTTAAAGTGCAAAAACATGCTCTTTTTTAAGCACGTGATAAGTGTCAAATTGTAGAGCAGACATTTCTACATTTAATTTGAAAGATAATATGTATTACAAATTGTGAATAAAATTCCTTAATTTTATGCAATACATTTGACATTTTGCAGATTTAGATTTGGTTGAAATATTGTAGAAGAAATGATATTAGCATCTAAGTGTAAAATTTTAATTTTTGTAGGATTATTGCATAGTTGATGTAACATTTTTAACCAGATTGAATATGTTACAACAAATAAATGAAAATGGTTAAGTATAGTGGCTTCTTAAAGTGCAGAATTTATGTTTATCAAAGATTTATACTTGTGATCCTCTTCTATGTTGAGTTCTTAGCCTTTTTATCAGCCAGACATTAACCCATATTTCTCCAAAACTACTTGATGAATTTGCAGATATTTTGAGTTATCGTTTGAAAAGTTTAAGAAATGGCATTTTTTCCAGGTTAAATGGGAGTTTATTTTTAGCCTACTTCGACACAAAAATGTCCACCCGGATTATGTTGCAGTTGAAGAAGAAATAAAAAAGACTGGTTTTTAGATATTGTCAGTTACAATGTAAGTCAAATTATGTGCTAGGGTTATGCCGTATTGTTCGTAAAACAATCAGACCTGCACTAAAAATGTCGACTTCGAACGATTAATCTAACATAATATGTTAAGATTTATAACCTACAATAAACAACTGACAATCAGTAATAAACATATATTTCCTTATCAAGTCTATTCTTAATAACGCAGACTAAACTTTGTTAAAAGATTTTGTTCAATTCTCTATTTTAACGTAGATTATGAATCTTGGTTTGAGTAGAGACAAGCTGTACTCTGTGAAAAGCTAATATTCTGTTAACAAAAAAGTTCTTTGAAACAGATATTTCTATAATCAACATATTGGCTGTGTTGTTTGGTATTCGTTATTTTCCTTATCATCCCAACGGAAACTATTTCCGCTTCTCTTCTGTTCAACCTGTTCTTTATTCTTATGAAGTGTAACCTACTCCAGTAAAAATGTAAGAGCCAGGTCAATTATCTAATTTCAGCTTCCGCTAGTATCTACTGTGGATTTAATTTAATTTGTAGACAACAAATATCCGCAAATGGTAAGTGCGCAAACGATGCACTGCTATTTTACAAACGACTCTTTCTTTTATAAAAAAACTCTATATATAAGATATTTATGTGTGTGTGTGTGTGTGCTCATTAACTTGTTGACGGACATCAATCTATTTGCGAGAAGGGTATTAGGTCGCGGAAAAAACGGGATCGTAAATTGTACGAAATACAAACTATAGCTAAGTCAAGACAGTTGCATTGTTATCTTTTAAAAAAAATTTACAAAATAAAATAAAGATATCAGGGATTATTATATACCTCATATTTGTTTACATTCCCCTTTAAAGTGCCAATAAAAGCAAAGCGCTTTTTGATTTGCTATTATATGATTGTATGGAATGATCGTTTTTCTCCGCTAAGACTCCTCTGAAACTATTAATTACAATTCAACACATTTACGGATTCTTAAATTTACAGTGGTGTTTTATATATTATTCGTATCTTAAAAAACAATAAGCATATAATAGATACAGATAATTCTTATTCCTAAAATGTATAACATGGTAAATATCGTTAACGGTATTTCCCATGACATGGTTAATATCGTTATGTGTATTCCCACGGTTATAATTTAAGCTCATAACGCAATTAATTCTCTATATTTACGATCATTAGGACAAGAAGACGAACAGGTTCAAGGTACATGGTATAAAACTTACTATTACCTGATTATTAATACACCATGTATGTGAATATGTGAACGTTCAATTAAACAGTTATTGTATTGATTAGGAAAAAATGTTTGCTATTTTATATCTAATAAAGGTTTGGAAAATAAAATAAACAAATAACGGAAAGTACAAACACGTGGGCACAAGCTACTGTCACAATAACATCATAATGTGTCGGAATTGATCTGGTAAAAGGGATCCCAACGCTATTCCTTTATTGTCATGCCTTGACACCACAAACATGCCTACACAATATGTAAGTACAAACACAAGACAGATAATTACAAATACGTAAAGAAATAACTCAATGAAACCAAAAGAGGGGTGATACAAATATAGACACAACTGGAAAATAAAAGGTCAAACCATGAAGCGCATAAAAGTGCTCTCTATACACAAGGTTGATTGATTAATTGATTGATTGTTTTACGTCCAGCAAGCAATATTTCAGCTTTATTCAGTACGTGATAATTATAATTAATTAAATTATCAGTAGAACATCCCTCCCTTGTACTACAACGTGATCTCATACAATAATTTGAGAATATATACAGATAAAAAATGCAATTAAAACAAAAAAACTATGAAGCATTACAACTACAGTAAAATTAAATTTTACAATTCTTTTAAAACTGTTAAAGTTAAAATACAAATCTACTGTATAAAAACGTAAGCGAATGTGGGCCACGTCCACACAATCCATCAAGACATGCTAAATGGTGTACGAGCTGTTACATTGCACACATTTGGTCGTGGCTCGTTATTTAAAATAATTATGTGTTGCCCTAGTATGACCAAGACGACACCTTGCTAACCAGGCAACTGTGATTTTTTTAACAATTAAAATTATTTTTGTACAGTATGGCTGTATCTCGTGAAGTTTATTATGAACGTTGAAATTAGTAAAAGGAATATCACAGTTAATTATGTCATTATTCAGATACTTCTGCTGTATGATTGTCTTTTCGTGGATTCCAACATGACTGGGAAACCAGTAAAACACAACCTTCTGTTAAAAAACAACAGGAGATTTGAATAATTTGTAAACCGTAAGGGTTTTTTTGTTTGAAATTTTCAATAGACAGAAGACAAGGCATGGAATCTGAGCTAATAAAAAAAATGCACTCTGACGAAGCAACTAAGTTAATTGCAAGAAAAATAGCTTGCACAGCAGTAAATACAGATGAGGCAGATGGAAGACGGTGACTTTTAACACGCTCGACGATGAAAACGGCTAAAGCAACTTATCGTCGTGCTATAAATAGCACTATAGGTCTTTTTATGTTTTCTTAAATCTTGTATAAATACCGCTTTTTGATTTAACTAAGAGGGATTATGTGGAATTTTGATTGCAGCAATTTCAGTTTATACCTGAATTGTCCAAATGAGATTTAATAAGACGGCCAAAGAAACATAGCAAGGAAACCAACCGAACAACAACAGTCGAAAGTCCAGGGAAAATTACAAATCCGACTATAGAAAAACATATATAACTCAAAACAAAAACCAAAAATACACAAATACAGAAAGTAAGTAACCTGAACCCAATAAAACTATGGGTGCACTCAAGTGCTCCGGACGATAGTTAGACGCTTCTGAACGATCTTTTCCAGGCTTTGGAATGGGCACAACATAGCTATTTTCCAAATAGATGACATGTCACCCGTTTCCAAATGTTGTTAAGAAAATCCAGATGTCATTGGAGAGAGGATTGTGATAGATTGTTTGAGTAGTTGGTAATGATGTTTTCTGGACCACATGCTATATCGTAAGAAATTTTGGATCTTCAAAAGAGAATGGTTTGTTGCTATCTTCTAAATTGTTTGACTGAAAATTTAGTTTGCATTTTTCTTTTTGAATTTTGAAGTACTGAAAATTCGGATGGTAATTTGAAGCGGTTTAAATGTTTTGATAAATTTGTTTGATATATCTGACTGCGATATTAACCAGATTTGTCCCTCCTTTAAATGAGGAACATTTGCTTTACCTGTTTTATCTTTAATTTTACTATTCATGTTCTAAAGTTTATTCATAGGGGTATGGTTTTTTAACAAAGTTAAAAAAGTGCGTCTTCCTTGTTCGTTACACTGCGAGCTTTCAGACAAAAAAATCAGAATTGGTTAAGATATTTTGGTTTGAGTGTTTATTAAATCGTCGTTCAGTCTTTTTGCGATCTATAATAGCATCATCACAGTTCTCATCGTATCATGGTTTACTAGGATATTTCAAATTTGCCCAGGTCTTATAAATGTTTCACCAGCAATCGAAATAAGAGTTTCATTAAATTTAAAAAGAAAATTGGATCAGGAATGCCGTCATAAGAGTCGGAATAAAATCCCTTTCTACAGAGTTGTTAAAACTAGTTTTGTTACTTTGATACCGAGCGGCTCGTTATGTGTTAGAATAATGTAAAGATTTTAGTATAATGGGAGAATGATTACTGCCAGAAATATCGTCAAGGACTTTCAATGCGAAATCTGACAGGAAAGAATGATTTGCTATTATTTGGTCAATTGCCGAATATGATCTATTACCAGGATGTAAATCTGTATTGGCACCGTTATTAAAAATGATGGAGATTCTCAAAGTATAAGAACATGCCCTGTTTGCACTCCGTGTTATTAAAAATTTTGTATTCTTTCTAATTCATTAAGCTTTCAATAATCCTACCTTTATCGTTTATTGTGTTACTGCCCCATATAGGGTTGTGTCTGTTGAATCCCAATAAACATGAATAGAGTTGGTAGTTGATCAATAACTAAAGGTGTTTCAACAGATTTAATTTAAAGAACTAGAAGAATTAAAAGAAATATACACTGAAGATAGGTGTTCTGATTTACAGGGTAATGTAAAATTAGATCTTTCACAAGAATAGTAGAGCCGCAAGCAACTTTATCATTCCCATCCTCAAATTGCTGTATATAGTATAGATTTTAAAGATATGTTATCATTTCGTTTTATGTTAGACTATTGCAGACAACATGCAACAGGAAAAAGGCATGAACAAGTAATGTTATATCAAGAAAATTATTCTTGAGACCTCAACAATTTCATCGTATAATTATCCAATTGTATAATGTTATCCATAATCGGGGAGATACTGATCTTACGTTGTGTTCTTCCGTGTCCGTATCGAATGGGAAACCGACTGTGCGATCCCGGACGTGGGGGAAATGTATCCACAATGGGCTCGTTATAGTTGTCGTTCAAACTATTAAATCTATTATGGACCTGCTCTGGGTCCCTAATATAATTTATAATACGATAGCTATATTGTACTTCATTTGTTTTGGGATTATTTTAAGAGTTTTATAAGAATTGTCATTTGAATGTTTTTAGGCTGCTTGAAGAAGTAGATGACGTAGATGTTTGAGATGCTGAATATTTTCGAGATGATGTAATGATTTTGTCAGTGGTTTCAACTTGTAGGGTCTTTTTATCTTATAAGCCAGGTGATCATGGCTTGTGTTTCAGATGTAGCATAAACGCGTTTTGAAACACTGGCATATGACATTGCAGAAAACGATGGATTATTTTCTGAACTAACAGACGACAAGCATTAAGGAAGGTGTTGTTCTTTTCTGTTTTGAGTGTTCTTTTGACACACTTTGGTTTGTTTGTTTAGGTAAAAAAGCCAGCCCTCATTCACTACTTCGGCACATTTAAAGCATACCACGGGGCCTCTTTATTGGCACTTGCCATGATCAAACTTTTGGCATTAAAAGCAGCGTACATGATTTGGAATATGTGCGCTGACTGACGTTGTACATTTGATATAACCTTAGGTTTGAGTTCTTCACAAATTTCTTCGTCCGTTAATTCAGAGAGATCATCGTCTCTTTAATGATGAATCCCTTGACATGAAATTAATGTTTTGTGGACGATATGTTTATTTCGGGAATTTTATTGAGTTGAAGTAAATTTGAAGTGACGTGCTTAACATCTTCTGGACAGCTTTTTATGTTTTTTTCTGATGACAAAAGACTTTATTAGTCAAGACAATAAATCTTAACCAGTGATTTTCATCAACTACTTCTTGAAGCGAAAGGTCATTTTTTCGTTTTTGGAACCCGTTTGAATTAATAAGGGGTTTGCAGAAGTTATGGTGAAAGGGATTAGGTTCATCATCCTTGTTCTTCACCCGCCCCGGATGCAAGCAGGGCATATTCTTGTACTCTGCGAATCCCCAGCCTTTTTAATAACGGCGCCAATACATATTTACATCCTGGTAATAGATCATATTCGGCAATTGACCTCATAATAGCAAATTCTTCTCTCCTGCCAGATTTCGCATTGAAAGTCCTTGACGATATTTTTGGCAGTAATCATTTTCCCATTATACTAGAATCTTTACATTATTCTAACAGAACGAGCCGCTCGGTATAAATTTATCAAAGCTAGTTTGAACAACTATGTAGAAAGGGATTGCAGAAAGCATGATATGTTCCAAGGTTGATATACTCAAACAGACAAATTTCTAAATGAACGCAAGTCTTTCGGCGCTACCTGGCGAAACAACCGCTCGTAATTTTATTTGATTGACTCATGAGCCCCTGCCTTCTTAACAGCCTGTAACTGAACAAATTTAATTTCAAGATTCACAAGATATTAACTGACAAAAGATGATTGACGACAAGCTTGTTAAATGCTCGGCGTGACCAGCCGATTGATCTAAGCTTCAATCCAACCTCCCATCTAGTTGAAGTAAGGACTAAAGTGGTGTGTTGAAATCTAAACCCACTATTCTGAAATTAAGGATGCAGAAGGGATTGATCTCTCAAACACCAGGATCCCGTCCTACACCAATACGGTTTATAACGCATGGCAAACATGTTGTCTCTATAAAGCTAAGAAAGCTTTGCCATTCAGCCACTGCATTCCTTGTAAATTATACAAAATTTAACAGACTTTTAAACAAGATAAAGGAAAAATCATATACTATTTTCTGAAATTAAAGTTTAATTGTTTAGCATTCACAGTTGTACTGGACATTTAAAAGTAATTTTATATCGAACTGTATTTTTATAATAATCTTAATCTAATTTTACATAAAAACAACTTCTTTCTTTTTACTGTTTACTGGTTATAGCCGGTTTTCCTGCCGAAAGTTGTTTTGTCAGGGTACTGTTGAAGCTGTATAAAAATTTGACACCACGATACAGCTGAAAACCTTCTGAACACCGTTTTAACAACCGAATTTACTTACTTATTATGCTTCCTTCAACATAGTTATCTACCCTTTATGCACTTTAACATTTAAAGAAATTACGGCATATAAATGTAATGAAACAAGGTCAGTCAGCTATATATTGTTAGTTTTCCTTCTAATTATCTGCAGTTTTGACATTTTGTCAAGAAAAATACATCAGTTTGTAAATTATGTTTAAGGTGCTTAGGGGGGGTTCAAATCACTTGGGATGAAACTGATTTGTCAATAAATCGTCTTTAAACTTGTCATATAGTTCGAATTTTATACAGCAATCATAATAAAAACGAAAATAGTGGTCTCAGGCCTTAATTTCAAAGATTAAGCAACGGAATTTTGTTTTATTTTATATTAGATTTATGATTGAATAGAGAAAAGAAGGCGAAACACAATATAATAATTGATTTACTAAATTCGATCTAATAAAATTTTCTGAATACTTGTTATATTATGTCGAGTAATTGGTATACATTTTAATGATTGAAAGTGAAATAGAGGTTTCTGAGTAAAATTGTATCTGGATATTTGCCAATACTTAACTCGTTTTAGCTACACATTTTATATTTGTAGTTATCAACAACCCCGCTATGTTACAACGGTAGGTCAACTCATTTATGCCGAGCTATATGTTTGTCGAACGTTACGATAATGTAAATCAGAGAAGATCAATGTACAGACCAGATGATTAACTAATATAAGTTTTTATTGATAAAAAATATAATTTCTATTTCACATCATACTGCTCTCCGCATAGTATATCTGAACTAATTTTCATGGCGTCTTATGTGAGTAAATTGACTGTTAGGATTCACATTGATATGTTACCGCTTACAAAAAGTCAACAACTCAACGTTGGCACAACACATTAGACTTATTATGTTTATAGCATTAACTGTCTATCGATCTTGGTTAATGTTTATCTTATTAGAGTTTCAGCAATGACTTACATTTTTGTTACATCTAAACACTTGTGAAGCACACGATTTATGTTGTTCTACTGTCTATATTGTCTATTTTTGCACAGGTAATGTCGGCCTGTGGTGGTCCATTACATAAAATTATTCAAACACACACACACAAACTTACGCCCCCATAATTACGATGTAAAATAAAATGCAATGAAAATAATTTGATAACACTCCAATGCATGAAACTAATGCAATTTCTGTCACTGCTTTCCGGTAAATTACTTCAAAAGGACGCCAATAAAATGACTCAAACTTACGCCCCAATATTTACGTTGTAAAGTAAAATGCAATGAAAATAATTTGATAACACTCCAATGCATGAAACAAATGCAAATTCTGTCACTGATTTCCGGTAATTTATTTCAATTAAATGACTCATTTAAATAGAATTGCTAGATTTGAACTTGCGATAAACTAATGCTTTTTGATCACATAACCAATTTAATTGTTGAGTCGATTTGTTTTATTCGTTGTAAATGAAGGGCTCTTAAATGCCAAGGATCCAAAAATATAACCGTACAGTTATTAGCCTTAATTTGATTGATATGATATATGCAATTGGCGAAAAAGTATACCAGATGAATTGTAGCAAGTAAAAAACGCGTATTTAGATTAATGTGTCGTAGACTCTTCTTGTGTAATGCTGATCGTAGAGCAAATTGCATACATATATGCTTAATGTATCCATTTTTGGTCAACTATGGCAGACATTAATGGTGGCGAAGAAAAACACTGCACGAGTACGAGTCTTAATAAAAGTGAGAAGATAACTTTTTAATTTGTAATTTTATACTTCCATAAATCAAACGTATTTTTATGTAAAGCCTCTACGTTCAGCAAAAGTTTAGACGGATGATGTGTTGTAATTTGTAAATAATTCTATTACATTATCACGCCAAATAATTTCCAAGAATGATTTCGGATGTTAACGCAACAGAAGATGGCATTTCTATGTTTTTTTAAGATTTGTGGCAATATTTGTATGGTTTGGTCTATGCTTATTCTACCAATAAACTCAGTTTGCGACGTCAAATCACAAACCGATGTTGTTGGCGAATCATCTTTATGTTTTAACTATCAAGCTACGAGAGCGCTTAAAAATTATCTGCTGTTTCTATGAGTAACTGTGGGACATTGATGAAAGTACCACCCCCTCGATAACAATAAAATCGTTTAAATAGACTTGTCTGAAAGGTTGTGACTTTGATTAATTCCATTTTTACAAATCGCATAGCTTAATAAGTGTTAAATAACTTCATATGTTTCAAAAATGCGATAATGCACATGTGCATAATAAATAAGCTATATGTGACTATTTCTTGTATACAAAACACATGTATACAAAACGCAACTACATGCTGCCCAACAAATGTAAGCTGAATTAGAAATTAAGGTAAACAAATTCGCAAAAGATAACATAAACAACCAATTGCTCTTACGAGCCTCTATCACTCATCAATGAGGATGAGACATACATTTTCCCAGTCTTGCATAATGGCTGCCATTTTCAACTTTGTAGGGAACAATCCAATAAATATTGCTATATTGTTTGACTGGTTCAATGATTTTAGATAAAAGACTTTTTAAACAGTTTTCCTCTCAGTTTTAATGTAAAATTAATTTCTGAAATAGCGGCATCTTTTATTTTTGATTAAATGGATAAAATATTTACAGTTCTGAGATAGTATCCATCTTGGATTTCTGATGACAACAAAAGTATAAACTTTGTAGAAAACATCCAGTAAATATTTCCATACAATATGGCTTTAACTAGTTTTGCAATTTCTGAGAAAAAGACACTTGAACATTAATTTCCATTTAGTTGTATTTTAAATTTCTTATTGAAATAAAAACGTATCCCTTTTGTAGTTTTTGGGGTCATTTTAACAGATTTCGAATATGCCCGTTTGTCATAATAAGGTCTGAGGTATCGTCAATTTCGAATTTCAGATTGGATGTACATTAAAAAAACCATTAATTTTACAGAAGATCATCCAAGAATTGGTTAACTGGTTTCAGAGAAAGAGGCTATTTAAACATTTTCCTCTGGTTGAATTTATTTTGAATTTACGATCAGAATAAAACCATTAAGTTAACGTTATATATAATATATAACAGCAACATATAATACAATTTGACTTAAATCAACTGTGAAGTAAAATACAGGAAGAGAAACGTCTACGTATACCCAAGACTAAATGTGGCTTAAATGAAGAGAATCACTTCTTTCATCAATTTTCTTTTTACAGAGTGGATAGAACTGTACTTTTCAATAATCAAAACTGGCTTCCGTTTAAATGTTATGATGGACACTAATCTAACGTGTGGCTTAAGCTTGATCATAAACAGAACGAAGGCGTATTTAGACATGTTTTCGATTAAATCAAGAGATGTTCTATTAAATAACTATTACCAGACAATTAGCAATTCTCGGTTAACATATACATGTACCAGAATTTTCCCGTTGAGCTTCCCCTTTTCCTAGGTTTTAAAAGTTCACCCTTGTATTGCTTTTAAGTCAAATGAGTAGAACAATATTATGTATTTAAACTGATTAAACTATGCGTGATTCAACGAAAATGTCAGATTGTATATTGTTTCTACCTACGTTTTTTTTTGTTTTGTTTTATTATTTTTTTTCAACTTTTTTAATTTAATTTAATTTTTTTTGCTTTGTTACATAATATCAAACACAGATTGAGACATTAGATACCCACGAGTTGGCCATTAGAGTAGAAATCAATTACGTGTATGAAATGAGTTTTGATTAATTTTGTTTTTTTTTTATTGAGAACGGATAATTAGTTATAACACGTAACATGACAAAACGTCCAAAAAAAGCAAAGAAGTAATTTATTGCAGTATTATGGTTTTCAAAAGACAGTTTCAACGCCAATTATTGTTTTTTTCATTGTCACTATATTCAATTTCGATAATATTGATTTCTAATATTATCGTGGAAGTTAACATCATAATGAACAAACACAAAGTCATAGCTTGCTTCTCCTTTGGTATGTATGTCAAGCAAGTTGGTTATTTATATGTAATTTTAATGCCACTTTTTTGTCATTTAAAATCGGATTTGATAAAACATACTATAAATAAATAGTTTTTCAATCTTTTCAATTTTTTAAACATGGTCAGTGCAATGCCGTGCGCACAATAAAATCAAAATTTCCAATTTTTACAATAAATGAAACAAATCATATAAATCTTTATTACTATTAAAAACTTTAAATTGTTCGCAAAAAGTTAGGTTTTTTTTTACCCAAAGTGTTTTCTGCTGGTTTAGCTCTAGAATTTAATGAAAACTTGTTGTTAAATCATTGTTCTATAAGTTGTCATGAAGTTATTTTGAAACCAAATACCAACCTTATCTCCTAAGTACCACACCCTATTATACCATCGATATCATTGAGACCGTTGTCAAATGTAACTAAGCAACAAAAAATGATATAGAAACAAATGACAATAAATTACCGTTTGCACCATGTCATTAGAATTTTCGGATAAACTCTTGTTTATCCTGGCAGACAACAATATTGAATCTAAAATGTGTTTTTTTATAGGGGCACACTGATATCGATAGGTTCTGTCAATCAAAAATTGTTTGAAAAAGATCGTTTTACATTACAAAGCCGGGTGTTACGTCAATTCTAATATGACACTAAATAATTTCATTCCATCAATTTAAAGAGATTAATGATGACAATTATTAATGCAAGCGCAGATATCATTCCCTGCATACAAATAAAACTTCTTATTTTAGTCATTGTGTAAGATTTTTATTGTTTCATTAGAAAGAAGATAATGGTAGTGCAGTTGACAATATTTCGATATCAGTTAATGTGTTTAATCATTCGTAGGCAGGCTCTTTTTACGCTTAATTTGCGACAATCACAATAAATTAATAGTGGTGACGTACATGTAATCCATTTGTCAAATGCGATCGGACATTTTCCCTGAGTGATAATTAGTCTTTACTATTTCTGGATTTGACTTTTTCCTATTGGTGGGGATAGAGCTATTAACTTTAAAATAAAGAACTATCTACCCACTTAATAGAAACATAGCCACTGAGAATAAAACTATCTAAAGAGTTAGAAATGATCTATTTACCTGTTGAGAATAGAGCTATCCAGCTATTGATGACAGAACTATCTAGTTATTGATGATGAAGCTATCTGGCCAGTTATTAAGCTAATTAGAATAGCTAGCAGTCTAGCTACTGACGATAGAAATATCTAGCCATTGAGGAAAAACTTGATAATAAGGATTGATGGAACTATCTAATGATGATAGATCAATCAATTTGGTATGGATATCAAGGTCTAGTTAATAAGGATATAACTATCTGGCTACTGATGATGTATCAATCTAGTAATTGAGGATAAACTATCAATCTATAGCTACTGAACAAATTAGTAATTGCCTAGAGCTATTAAGCTATTTGTCGTAAACCGCTTTACATGGTGCGGTAGTTTGTTGAATGAATTAGACTTGGTTGACTGGGAAAAATATATTCGATTGATGGTTTAAAGATTCATGCTAAAGTCTTTGCTATTTTTCGTATTAAACTATATATTATAGGATAAAAAATATCATGCCTGCTCACTTTATTTCAATAACAAAACTCAATGAAAATTCAAGTGTGGTACATAAAAAGAAATTCATTGGATTCAATCTGAGTAAGGAAACATTAAATTGATTCAGTTCTTAAAAAAAGTGTTGTCGGAAGATAATTCATTTCTTAATGTTTTATTTGTTTTTTAATCAAATTGACAATGGCGTTTTATGTCATAAATAAGTATAAATAATTAAATAAGTCGTTGTCAAAGTAACAGCTTTTCTGTTCAGCCACATAATAAATATATATCGTATATTGGTCGTTAACCAATGGCATCAAATAATCGTGCTGTATAAGGATTCTAGCTGCTGATAACACACTGCCTTAGCAAGCGGTACGTCCGGTACGGATCCGACCGTACCACTTTAAACTGGTATGGAAAACCGCGCCAGTTTTTTTGTAAATTCTTATAAAAAAATTTTTTTATTTCAAGTGCCAGGAAACTCTCAGAATGCAGAATTTCGCACCATTGATCCCAGACCCTCCGCCAACCAGCTTCGCGGAGTTCGAGGGACACCTCGGGTCCCCCTGGCCACATCTCCGACCGTACCACTATTTTTCTGGGAGTTACACAAATAAAACTATCTAGCTACTGAGATAGAACAATTTACTAATCATTGAAATATCTAGCTAATAATGATAGAACTATATAACTAGTGAGAACAGGGCCATGTGTATACTAATGATAGAACAATCTAGCTAATTGGCAAGAACTATTTGACACTTTTTGCATGCAGAGGTGGTCTGTTGATTGTATGATACTTGCCTGACTGGGGAAAAAGATATTTCGCAGGATGAATAAAATAGTCATGCTTAAATCTTTTTAATTTGGTATTTAACTATATATGAAGGATTAAAAATATCACGTCGACTCAGTTATTTCAATAACAAAACTCTATGAAAACCCAACTGAGTGTGGTACAAAACAGCAATTTATTAGACACTGAGTAAAAGGAATGTACACCTACCAATAAGCAATACATTAATTAGTCCCTATTGCACAATTACTTCTAATTCACAAAATGTAAAAATAAACATGAAATTGATTAAGCGGTAAATAAGAGGTATATTAGGAAGATTATTCATTCCCTTAATGTTTTATTTGTTCTTAAATCAAAATGACAATAACGGTATTTTAAGTCATCAATAAATAATTTAAAATAAATAAATAGTTGTCAAAGTAACAACTTTGCTGTTCAGCCACACATGAAATATTTATCGTATATTGGTCGTTAACCAAAAAAATATTGCTAGGTAATAACATAATCGTTCTGCATAGGGATTCCATGAAAATGTGTCATGCGAGAATAACAAGATATATCATTAATGGTATTATAAGACTTTCAGTGTAGCTGTAATATCTTTGAGCTATTGTATGTTCTATTAAGGAAGGATATCAGTCATATCTTAAAAGTTTATACGACATTACCTGCTATTAGCACGAATCATTGATGAATGGATCCTAGCGTATTGATAAGCAACTCAAAGAACTTGAGTAGTGTAACTTTGAAACATTTATTGGATGTTCGAGTTTTGTAATTATACTTGACAGACTTGACAGACGTTAATGCATTTAGGAACGAATGAACGTCATTATAACCTGTGAACCGACTGAATTTAGGACAAACCGTTAAACATTAAAAAACCGTGAACTATTATTTGAATAAAGTGAAATTATTCTGAGCAGGTACCAGTATGAATTCGTCGTTTTTAGGAAACTTAACGGAAGCCGTGTCGACTCCGCTTTACCTGTACGTATGGGTAACAGTGATCAACATTCTAATTTTTATAGCTGGCTTTTTCGTGAATACTTTAGTACTTATTGTTGTATCAAGATACCAAGATATGAAAAACATGACAAACTTCTGCTTGGTGAATCTCAGTTTATCTGACCTGCTCATCCTCTGTATTTGCCAAACTTCGGCTTTGACGGAATTATTTGCCCACGACAGATGGCTTCTCGGAGATATTCTGTGTAAGTTCATAATTTTTTATTCTTATTTCTTTAAAATTAAAGCTAGTTAGTTTTTATTTACTATTTTTAATTTTAAACATACCAAGGAACATTACTCATCAAAGAAATGAAAAAATATATATTTGTGTATTTGTGGGGGGTTAATTATTGTATATTGAATGTCTATGCAGGCCAATTATGTAAAATATCTTGCGATATTCTACTAAATCATTTGGAAATATATTATGTTTAGTAAATTATATATATATATATATACGTCTACAAATTAAGCCCAACACTGTATGAATTAGATTTTTTCCCGTAGCAAATGCCAAGGACGATTTGGAACATGTCATAATATAAAATATGGACGTGTTATTGTGTAGAAATGTTTTAAATTGGATAACACTACAAAGGTACAATATGGAATAATTAAAAAAATGCAAGCAAAACACCTAGCGCAGCGGGGTGTAACATTTAGTATAGTACACTTTTTCACTACATGTAGTTATAGCGTCAACAATAAGTAACTAAGTCAAATAGATGCCAACAATTTATTAATCTATTTATTAAGTCATATTTTGTAATGAACATTAAGCATAGTTCCATTTATACAGATTTCACTCTTCCATTTTCGGACATACTTTCCGAGCCACTCCCATTTCAGAAGACAGAATATTTCATTAACTTTTGATAAGAGTTATCCCGCTTTTGTCAGTGTTACTATCCTTCCCACAACCCCTAATTGGAACCCCTTTTTAAACACCAATGAAAATTAAGGGCCTTGACCTAAAATAGTCAGGTTGACACAGTTTGCATTGGCGGAAAATATTCAAAATGTGTTCTTTTCCTATATTTTAGAAATTTGTCAGTTAACAGCTGCATAATTTGATAAATAATTATGTGATTAGAATGTGTTCTACGGGGAAATAACATAATGGTAAGGATTAGTTTAATTATATGGATCAGTCCCAGTTACTTATGTTTTATGTTGGCGGAATAATGTGCCATGGCATTTGTGCCTCATACTCAGATGTTTTAGAGTTTTGTCAGTGAAGAAGTTTATAATGTTATTTAAAAAAAACATGTGATAAGGAAGTGTTCTATGGAGCAATAACATTTTGTGAGGATTCTTTTTTTTTCGTGGATCAGTTCCAGTTACAGTTCGATGTTTCATGGTTTTATGTTGCCGGAAATATTGTGTCATTAGGGAATATTATATCTACAGTAAGTTTACTTTTTTCATGTTGATCTACTTTACAGTTTGTTGTATTGTTCGTATTAAATAACGCATATACAGTTTGGTCAGCTATATTGCATTTTATTAAATTTAAATTTACAAATTGAAAACGGCACCTGTCGCTGTGTAATGTGATGTTGTAGCTGCGGAACCGTAGCTTGTTATAATTTGGTCCACTAGGAAGACAGGGTACATTCGGACACTTGGGGATATCCGGACAGTTTGTTTTTTAATAAAATGCTAATTGATCTCTTAACCAATAAATCCCACTCAAATCTTGTCAGTAAGCTAATCAAATGTAGCTGCTCTGAGGTCATGTGTCATATCAATTAAAGTAAAAGTACAAAAAATATAATTGGTCAAAATCACTCTTGTGGAAATATCATGTGACAGAGCGCCATTTTACAAAAACTTGGTTTACCAAATCTTCGAGTACAACGTTCCCTTATATTCCAAATTATTCCATCTTCCAAATACAGCACGTATTGTAAATTTTATCCTTGTCAATTGTTGATTTATTTATTTTCCAAACATTTGAATTTTTAATACAAGTTTTATGAGAAAAATCATAAAAATGCACATTTCAACTGTCCGAATATACCCTCTGTGACATTTATTGTTATAAGGGGAACTTCGGTCACGTGTATTTGTATTAAATATACTACAGGTTGTCTTCTATAAAATGTCTAAACACAAATAAAAACTGTTTTATAAAGAGATGTGGAATAAATGAAAATAGATGACATTAAAAAACAACATCGATAAAACAACCGTTATAATGTTTACTATGCCAGCCCACACTATATATACACATTATCTATGTCCGTTAGACCGTTGCATATTCAGTCCTTTTAAACAGGATTATGATGATTTGTTTTTGTCTGCTAACGCTGACAACATTGTCAACAATCTATCATTTCCTAATTATAAGTTGATGACTAAGCTTTGCTCAACTTTTAACATGTATTTGCTTGTCCGAAGATACCCTAGTTAATGTCCGAATATACCCAAATCTGTCCGAATGTACCCTGAATCATGTTCGCGGCTTTTACGGTAATGTAGAGCAAGCGTTGATAATATCCAATCAACGAACTTCTAATTTTAGATCAGAAAATAATATGACTTTCCAGTAAACTTTCCCTCGCAAAGGTCACGTGAGCAGTATGGCCATACAAATGATTGTTTGTTAGAAAATTGAAAAGTGTCCGAATGTACCCAGTCTTCCCCTACATAAAAAAATTTGGTACGAATACAGTACGGTTCCGCAGTTGTAGTATAACTGGTGAAGATTATGTATATTTAGAGTTGAACAAAGTAAATACATGTTATAGTATAGTTTTTAAAAAATTGTATGGCTAAAAAATATTTTCTTACTTGGCTAACTATCGCGAAAATGTTGAGACAAATTGAAGTTAATTAGGGGTCCAGTAGCTCTTCACAGTCTTGTTTGATATGTGTTGTATTTTTCTGATTTTGCAGTCCATATTATAATTATTAAGTCATTGTAGCATACTTTAAATAACGGCTAAGGACTTAAAGAAATAAATTTAAAACATCAAATAACCTTCTTCGGACTTAAAAAGGTACGAACTCGCAGCTTGTTATTCTTGTTCCGTTTTTGTGCCACAGGTAATAAACAGGCGATTACGTAATAAATATTGAAGAAATAAATTGGGAAAAGTTAGTTTTTCCTTAATTTTTATGCACATAAGAATTTGTATGTGTTAGTCACTGTTTTATACATTAATTAAATAATTAATAATCTTATTCTTACCAAAATTGTTGAATTAGCAGGAAGAAATTAATGTCAATTTACTTTTTATAGATATTCTGTACCAAGCGAAAATCAGTAAGCGCATGAACCGTAGTCGATGCATATATAGAGACAAATACTGTATATTTGGTAGATAATGAAATACAAACGTCAAAATTGCGTTGAAATGTATGAAAATTCCTCGTTGTGTAGTGTAAGGGGGTAGTATTATCACGCTCTTTATTTTTTAAAATAAATCAAGAAGGCAAACAGCTTGCAACTAAATTTTTGTTTGAAACACAATATTATTTTAATTTCCATCAAATTCTAAATTTTTAATTTATAATGTTAACACCACATTTAATACTTGTCGCTACCCTATGACAGTGCCTCTAAATTCCAGTGGTCACGTGACGTCTTTCTTTTGTAGAATACCGACGTCCGTATTAGTTATAGCGATATACAGTTTTGTAGAAAGTAAAAGACATGATTTCTATATTTTATATTTAATTCTTAACAAAATTTTTCTCGTATATAAAAACCATTCTTGGTCAAAATTTTATTGAGGCAACTGCCTCACTTGCCTCAATCAGGGACAGTCTATGCTATGTATATAGACTGTCCTTGCCTCAATCCAATGGATACTACGGCCATGGAGGCTTCTAAAGCAGAATAATGATTTCGATTTCAAACCACTCCTACTTTATGGGTCACAAGAGAGTTTAATCAGCAAAAATTTATTTTGGACGTTATTTACATTTATTTTTATGAATCTGTGAACGTTTTGAGGTAATAATATATTCCTAATTAGCTTTACATCCATAATAAAGCCATTGGTAACATATAATAAAGCGGATTTATTGCCGATTTCCCACTTAATACAAGTTTACAGCTCTGACTGTGCCACACTACACAATTAATATTGAATAAACAATGTATCGTATATACAATTGCTGTTGACTTTTCAATATCAAATCAAAATGAATTTTATTGCATGACATACTTGTAGTGTTATATGAAATAGATGTATTAAAAAAGTGTTGAAGAAATCTTTCTATAAAAAGTATAATAACAACATTTTTATTTCAAATACATTATTAAAGTTATTATTTAAGTTTATTTATTTATTTATTTATTTATTTATTTATTTATTTATTTATTTATTTATTTATTTATTTTTTTTATGAAAATTAGTTGTCTCCATTTATCCAACTTGTATTATCTTACCCGTTTGTAAGTGGTCATTTGAACAGTGCAAGGTAATTTGTTTCATTCAATTTAGAAATTTGGGCATAAAATGTACGAAAGTAGAAAATTATTTATTTTGAATTAAAAAGAATGTTCAGATCAATATTTTGAAGTTTTAAAACCTATAATCAAAATGTTTGGGTTTTTTTAAGTTGTTAAAATGTTTTCACGAACGCTTAAAAAATTTATACAATGTAAACATTTTATATTAAGCATGGACCCAGTATCCAACATTATAAAGCTTGGTTAAAGTTGTTTTCTTGAAAGTTGAAATTGTTTTATATACTGCACTAATTATATTTCTCACAAATAAATTATTTGGATTATAATATAGTTTATGTACAAGTACTTTTATGATACTTAGTTTATACACAGTTTTAATGCATTAAGTGATCTTTTGTATTTAAAAACTCAAAGATCTACAAACTCATAGGACAGTCTTACTAGAGTTATCATTTCTGCACACAGTTTGGTAATTCTTAAATAAATACGATGAGACATAATACATGTGTGGATTGTACACTTGTATTATAGATGTCTACGATATATGTTTTAGTATTTCAGAAATACTGTAAGATGGGAACACAATTTCTGCATTTTAGAAAGCTACTATAATTATATATCTGCTTTTATTGTAAAAAGTTACAAAAAATATGAAACAGTTCTTCACTAAATGGACGATGAAAATATCCATTGCATAGTTTATCATTGCAAACGGTTGAAATTATCCAGCTCCAAAATTAATTCATTTTTTCATTTGTCACAAAACCTGTGTTTTTAATTTCCTTTGAATTTATTTATCCAAGCTTATAAATTTTTATCTGTTGTCTATTTTTTTCCAAAAAAATGAATAAATTGGGAAGACAGGGAACACAGGGACTTAATTTTGTAATGAAATCCACACACTTCTGCAACGTAGAATCGGTTTTTCAATTTTATTCAATAAGCCATTTGACAGCCATTATATGGGTGACACGAATTACCGGAATCCACCGTTTTTACCGGAATCCACTTCAAAAATGGTTATTTGTGTGATATTTAAATGGTTAATCACTTCCAATTGTTATTTTTATGTTTTTCAATGTTTCTCTTCAAGGAAATAGAGGTATAAGTTCAGATTAAGTAATAAAATTAAAGAATTTCTGTGTATACTGACGCTATGAACCCAAACAGCGAACGCGATTAGATCCTGTATATAATATCGTTGGTTTTGAACTCTAAAATATCTAGCTGGATTTTACAGTAATATTTATGATTTCTAAAATGATTTGTAGGCTTGGTTTTACTAGATGATGGAAAAACTACACCAATAGAAATTAATGGCGGTCAAAATAAATAAATAAATAAATAAATAAATAAACAAAGAGAGAGCACTACAAAACAATAAAAGTACAGAAAGTGTATTCGGCCACAATTATATTGGTACAAAACAAGTTGTAATGATACAAGAAAGAAAAGTCAACAATCGCGTATTATTTAATTTATTAAGATCGAAATAAATTTTTAACGTCTAATAAAGAATGACATGAAAAATAAAATTAACACCATTCAATCTGTATATAAATACATGTCATCCAAGTTTATCTTGTCCTCATATGAATTTGTAAAATGTCATTTTTTCACAAGGATATCTGTGGTCCTTTAACTCTCACTGCATAATCGTAATCGATTACACTTGTTTTTGGCCTTGCGGGGTGTCAATTAACAGCTGGTAGCCTAACTTCTGGCACGTGCCGACAAATTAATCGATAGCGTCTTTATTTTTCATTTTTAGAATATAATATATACGCGTCTTTTTACCACAGAACACCACAGAACTCGATAAAATGTCGTTTTTTTTTCTTTCATAAAATTAAATTAAATATTATTTTATGTGTAATTATGGGTTATTGTGTATAATTATGTCTTAAAACTAGATATTTGTTCAACATTATGTCTTCGTACGCTGATGAAGTTTTCGATGAAAACGGCGATAGCACAGAACACCACAGAACTCGATAAACTATCCTTTTTATTAAACAAACTAAATAAAATAATATGTTGTGTGTAATTATGACTTATCGCTATTTTGCAGTATTTTCCTTTGATCTTTGTGTGCGATATTATATATTCCATCTCACTCTACTAGCTTGAGATGGGCCCATCTCAGCTCGCTGTCAAGACGTCGTAAAGTGAACACTGTGACGTCACAATGTTACAAAACGGCGATAAACAGATATTTACGTATTATGAAACTTGATGCATTTTCTCGTCATCACATCTCAGGGAGATATGGACGAGAAAGCGCATCTCGTTTAAAAAAACGTAAATAACCTATAATTATTGGTTAAAATTATGTATGAAAACCACGTATTTGTTCAACATTACGTGTCGTCGTACGCGGATGAAGTTTTCGCTGAAAACGACGATACCACAGAACAAACTAAAATACCAAAGAACACCCTAAATATCTTAAAAAAGATAGTTCAATGATTAATTGTGTTTATATTAACTGTTTCTTCATAAAAAAATACATGAACAATGTTTTAAATACCATGCAACTTATTTTGTAGCACTGATGTCCGATGGTATTGTTAAAGACTGTGCAAATGTTTCCCCATAATTTAATATATAATCGTCATCTAGTGAATGGGGAGTGATAAACATTCTTAAAAAACATACATAATGAGTGTAACTAAAAAAATAAAAATATAAAAATGAATAAACAAAAAGCGAAAGCCGAATTTTACATGAAGCATATATGTCACATGCTACTATGATTTAACAGGTTTGTCTTGAGAAGTTGAAGAAGAAAAAATACAAAAAATGAACATACAGACATAACCATTATTTTGTTTGGTAATTCAAAAAGTGAGTAAACAAACAAACAAACAAACACAAATCATTGAAGGTCGTTTGATTACGAACCAAAAATATACAAAGTAGTGTTTTAAATAAACTTAAAATAGAACATTTAAATAGTATTATTCTAATATATTTTATGTGCTTGTTTTATTATTTCAATTTACAAACAATACAACAGTCGAGCAAAAGGGTAATTCTATACGAAGTTCAAATTTTACTTCTTTAACAAATTAAAAAAAACATTTCACAGTTATACATCCCTGCTGAGTTTGATCTTCATTGATGACCGATAATTACACATAAAATAATATTTCATTTAATTTTATCAAAGAAAAAACGATATTTTATAGAGTTCTGTGGTGTTCTGTGGTAAAAAGACGCACCCTACGCCTATCTCCTTCATTTATGTATGTCCTCATATGACCATTTATGTCATTGACACATAAAATAAATGTTGTATTTAAATAGAGTATCTCCCTTCTCTTCGAATAAAGCGACTTTCTTCGATTTAATTTCTTAATTTGAATGTGTACCTCTTTACTTTTCATGAGAAACATTGAGAACCATGAATAATAACAAATTGAAGTGATTAAACACTTAAATATCATACGAATAACAATTTTTTAAGTGGATTCCGGTAAATCAAAGTGGATTCCGGCACGGGGGGGGGGGGGGTAACTTGGTAATTTTTAGGGTGGGGATGTGCCATTTTTGATTTGAATTCAATACCCATATTTATATAAAATTTCCAATTTTCATGACCCATATTTATATAAAATTTCAATTTTCATGACCCATATTTATATAAAATGAGCAATTTTCACAACCCATATTTATATAAAATTTCCAATTTTCATAACCCATATTTATATTCAGTAAACTTAAAAGGTCATATTTATATACACAAAATGATAACATAGTGAAGAAGAAAACACAATGTCATTATTAAAATTACACTTTATTATATTATATGGGGCATATTTATATTCAAATGGACAAAAACATGACCCATATTTATATGAGACCAGATTTTTTTTTTATTAAGATTAAAAGGCATACCCATTTTTATAAGATTGTTTTAAAAACTATACCCATTTTTATATAAATTTTCAAAAAAAACCTACCCATATTTTTGGCACATATACGTTTACCTTTATATAGGAAGTTACCCCCCGTGGATTCCGGGGGATTCCGGTAAAAACGGTGGATTCCTGTAATTCGTGTCACCGGCCAATATATAATTTATGTAAACGGTCTCTTTTCACTTCGTACATTCGTGGTTTTTTTATTTGAGAGAAGGATGAAATTAGCCTATTTATGAAAAATATATCGCAATAAAAATTACAATGAAATCGTACTTTTTAAACTGAAGACTTAGCGAGTGTCCAATCCCGTTAGTTATACTAGTCCCAGACATAACGAAATACAAATAGAAAATGTCTGACCCCCGTGGCATAACGAACCCTTAATCATGTTACAAATATGCTACATATGCATGTTAATTAGTACTAATTTTCGCCGCTGGATATCTTTGAATCAGGGTTATTGCTCGCCACATAAAATAAATTGATTAACTTCAAACGAGACTTTAAAGCATGTGAGCTCGATTTATCCTGATATGATCGCTGGAATACTAAAATCCTGTCAGTGACAATACATGGCCTCAGTGTGTGTCCTCTACAGTGTCCATATACCTGTTGAATCAAGAAAAGGGTGAATAAAGGTATATTTACAATTCTGTGAGAATACATTTTCAACTCAACAGAAGAGTAAAACCTCTAATAAACGACCAATTAACACAAGTCTATTGTGGATGGATAAAAACCAAATCTGCAAATATATTAACTTGCAATATGAAAGAATCGTGTAATCATGTCTATACTTAATAAAATACGTTGTTTGTCTTCATTGAATTAGTTAAACGCCACCTTAATAACTTTTTATATCTATCGTGACATCAAGAATTTTTTTGCGGGCGGAAACTAGAGTATAGATAAAACTCGAGCGTAAATTGCGTAAATTTCGGGTTATGAAAAAAACATCTAAATTAAATAAGAGTGGAGTTCAATAGGTCCGTAACTTGTATCATGATACTTAGGCCTATGGCTATTGAAATGGGTGTGAAGTCCTAGCACGGGAATAAATGTAATAGTATCAGTATTAGTTTACTTTACTTGTACCCGCATAACTCGAACCACAGAAGTTTGTCAAAGTATTCATGATAAAGGTTAATGACCTACTAAACTTTCCTCTTATTTTATCCTGGCAATGGCGACTGAAAGGGGTACGAAGTATCAGCAGGAGAAAAGATTTAACGTTATCGTAAATTGTCACTTAATTCAGACACCGATATCTCGAACACCGGAATTTGGCGCAAGTATTCACAATATAGGTTAAGACCCTACTAAAATCTCCTCTCAATTTACAGTAGGCCCATAACGATTAAAAGGGGGTGTGAAGTCCTAGCACGGGAATAATTGTCATAATATAAGTCATTTTTACTTAATTCAGACCCAGAAAACTCGAACCCCGAAAGTATGCCCAAGTCTTGATGATATAGATTAAGGACCTACTGAACTCCCCCTCTTATTTCATGTTAAGCCCATGGCTATTGAAAGGGGTGCAAAGTCCTAGCAGGCGAAGAGATTTTACCTTATCGGTCATTTTTCACTCAATTCAGACCTGGATAACTAGAACACCGGAAGTTGACCCAAGTATTCACGAAATAGCTTACGGACCTACTGACCTCACCTACTAATTTATCCTAGGACAATAGCGAATTAAAGGGGTGCAAAATCCCAGCAGGCAAAGATATTTTACCTTATCGGTAATTTTTTACTTAATTTGTACCCGGATAACTCGAACACCGAGTATTAGCCCAAGTATTTATGATATAGGTTTATGACCTAATGAACTCCTATCTTATTTTTCATAAGCCCACGACGATTTAAAAGGGTGTGAAATCCCAGCAAGAGAATAGATTTTACCTTATCGGTAATTTTTCACTTAATTCAGACCCGGATAACTCAAACACCGGAAGTTGGCCCAAGTATTCACTATATAGCTTAAGGACGAAACAAATCCCTTTCTAATTTGAAGTGAAGTCTTTGTAAGGGAATAAATGTCACCATATGGGTCATTTTTAGTAAATTCAGACCCGAATAACTCGAACACCGTAAGTTTGTCCAAGTATTCATTACATAGGTTAATGACCTACAGAACTCTTATGACAATTTAAAGGGGTGCGACGTCCCCGCAGGTGAAGAGATTTTACTTAATTTACTTAATTCAGACCTGGAAAACTCGAAAACCGAAAGTTGGCCCAAGTATTCACAACATAGGTTATGGAGAAACTAAACAGCCCTCTTAATTAACTGTAGTCTTAGGGCGATTGAAAGAGGTGTGAAGTCCTAGCAAGAGAACAAATGTCATCATTTCAGTCATTTTCCTCTTATTTTGTTCCCGGATAACTCGAACACCGAAAGTTGGCCCAAGTATTCATGATATAGAGTAATGACCTACTGAACTCACTTCTTATTTTACCATAAGCCCATGGCGATTGAAATTGGTGGGAAGTCCCAGCAGGCGAAAAGATTTGTACCTTATTTTGACTTCAGAACAGGATAACTCGAACACCGGAAGTTGGTCCAAGTATTCAACATATAGGTTAACTACCTATTAATCTCCCTTTTTATTTTACACTAAGCCCATGGCGATTGATAGGGGTGTAAAGGCCAAGGTATTTATAATAAAAGGGTTATGAACACACTAGATTCCCTTTTTCGAAGACCGAAAGTTTTCCCAACTACTCAACATATAGTTTATGGACCGAGTAGACCCATTTTTATTTTTACCTCGGGCCAATTTTTTGCATTTCGGTAATTTTTCACAAAAATAGGTTCCGGATAACTAAACAATAACATTTAACCAACTATTTACCAGATGACAACTGTTAGTTATCCTACAAAAAACGTACTGTAACAGAAGAAAATTGAATTAACGACGTTTTCTTCTTTCTTGTACACTCTTCTTTATAATAGATAGCAGAGTTTTTACAAATCTGAAGCTAATAAATTTAATTTTTTACGATTTTAGTTGTTTCAACTATAGAAAAATAAATAAATAAATAAATAAATAAATAAATAAATAAATAAATAAATAAATAAATAAATAAATAAATAAATAAATAAATAAATAAATAAGCCAACCATTTTGTATTTTAAGTCCAATGATGCAAACACTGATTCCCTGACTTAAGAAAAAAAATTATACATAATTATAAAAATATAATACACACTGTATTAAAATTGTATTTTTTTAAATGACGATTCTTCTTAAATAATAAACGTAATTAATTTTATGTTGTATATGATGCCTTTTTTATTTTTATATTGTGACAAGTGGCACACTATTCTAAAAATTTTACTTAATAAGAAAGTCGTTTTGAATTATCGGGCGTGTCTCAAGCGAAATAACTCAAGTTAAAATTCAATTACTTTTCATGCATTA